>JBCFYV010000024.1:18825540-19035540 GCA_039000515.1 Timema cristinae | reverse complement strand
TTCGCTAATGACTGAACTACAAGCTGTGTGTCGGTCGTTTGCTAGCGACTGAACTACAAGCTGTGTGTCGGTCGTTCGCTAATGACTGAACTACAAGCTGTGTGTCGGTCGTTTGCTAGCGA
Source organism: Timema cristinae (assembly GCA_039000515.1). NCBI lineage: Eukaryota > Metazoa > Arthropoda > Insecta > Phasmatodea > Timematidae > Timema > Timema cristinae. The sequence goes on along the minus strand of JBCFYV010000024.1, from coordinate 19,035,418 downwards.
CTGAACTACAAGCTGTGTGTCGGTCGTTCGCTAATGACTGAACTACAAGCCGTGTGTCGGTCGTTCGCTAATGACTGAACTACAAGCTGTGTGTCGGTCGTTTGCTAGCGACTGAACTACAAGCTGACGTCGGTCGTTTGCTAGCGACTGAACTACAAGCCTGTGTGTCGGTCATTTCGCTAATGACTGAACTATAAGCCGTGTGTCGGTCGTTCGATAATGACTGAACTACAAGCCGTGTGTCGGTCGTTCGCTAATGACTGAACTACAAGCCGTGTGACGGTCTTTGCTAGCGACTGAACTACAAGCTTTTTGTCGGTCGTTCGCTAATGACTGAACTACAAGCTGTGTGTCGGTCGTTTTCTAGCGACTGAACTACAAGCTTTTTGTCGGTCGTTCGCTAATGACTGAACTACAAGCTGTGTGTCGGTCTTTTTGCTAGCGATCTGAACTAACAAGCTGTGTGTCGGTCGTTTGCTAGCGACTGAACTACAAGCCGTGTGTCGGTCGTTTGCTAATGACTGACTACAATCCGTGTGTGTCGGTCGTTTACTAATGACTGAACCACAAGCTTTTTGTCGGTCGTTCGCTAATGACTGAACTACAAACTTTTTGTCGGTCGTTTGCTAATGACTGAACTACAAGCTGTGTGTCGGTCTTGACGGACCATCGAACTGCAAATTGTATGTCTGTATTTCGCGAACGATTGTAGAATTATATATATTATCTATACATTTTAGTGAGTGAACGGAATAACTTTGAACTATTCTATTGTGAACTGTAGTGTTTTGACTGCTACAGCAATAACACGGTAGGGAGGAAAGTATGAGATCGTTAGAACAGTTACTAAAGACTACTGTAACATCACGGTGAATACAGGTAGGGAAAACTGAGAGCGTCGATAAAAGTCTAGGAATATTTTGATATCAGAAAAACTGTAAATGGCAAGTAATTCAACTCAAAATAAAAATAAATTAGAGAATTTAAATACTTGGCTAAACAACCATGTTAATTTTATATCTAAACACTGAAAAAAGGGCTTAGGTATGATTTTCTAAAATTACATGACTGTACGGCATATTTTGTTTTTATATCATACTTATACAGTACCACAAATAATACCTTAAAACCCGCTTCGGCGACCGCATGGTTTATGGCGCTAATCTCGCAATAAATTAGTGTGCCGATGCCGGGGAGATCGAGGTTCGAATCTCGTTCGAGTGTACTGAGGATGGTTTTTCCAAAATAATTTTTCACTCTCCCTTCACGTGAATGCTGATACAGTTCATTTAACATATAACCTTACTCATCCCTAAAACCAATCATGAGCGTAATTAGTACATGGGTATTTAACCAGAATGGATAGTGAGGCGCGGCGCTTAAAAAAAAAGAGCATCTTATCCACGTACATATAATGTTTATGTTTCTAAAAGTGGTGATAGTTTTATAATCTATCATCCAAAGATTCAATGTTTATACTTTTAGCAACCGATTGAAATAGCGTGGCCTTATTTTCTGCAGTGGGGGACATTCGGGTTGCGTTGCACCTGCTCGGCTGGTTCAACCAATCACGACTACCAATTAACGAAATGAAGGGCGAACAGAGCCGAGAAATTAACTTCCCTTCCAAACCAAAAACTCATCGAATTGGTTTATATTCCGTTCACGATAGGTTTTTACCTGGACGACAGTTCGAAAATCATATGTTTAGGTTTTGGGTTGCCAACACTTGTAAAAGATCACAGTTTTGTTATAAATGTAAAGATCTTTAATTACCTGTTATATATTACATTTAAAATAACGTAAACTTAAGTTTTCTCATACTATTTAATTTTTTTTAAATAACTTCTTTCTATCCAACTCGAAACAATATTTTAAACATAATTAAAAGTACTTATTTTTCGTTTTGGAACGTTACTGATTTGGTGTAATATAGTGCACACATCAATATCTTTTAATACAGGCATCGTATTTACTTGGAAAATAGAAAATTGTTGTCTTTTTTTACACACAATACATGATTTTATTATTATTATTATCATCATCATCGTATTTTGAAATATTTAACTGAATAAAATATTTTCATCAACTGCGTGTCTGCATCATTGTAAAAAAACTTGTTTACCGTTATGTTCAATCATATGGTTTAGATTCGTCAGCCGCCATTTTGAAGCTATGTTCGTTAGAAATTTTTGTGAAAGTGGTGTTAATATATTTTTAAGGGAATACAACTATAAATAAACTTTGTGTCCAACACTAAATAAATATATAAATAATATTGGCCTAAATTACTGTGGCTAACTATTAGATTAATATATTACCATCTGTTTTCATTACAGTCATCCAAAGTGATAGATGTCAGCTGTTGACGTAGTGATATATTAGGGATTACTTCTAGTAACATTTCGAGCTGTCATCCAGGTAAACTTAGCTCGTGAATTCCTTATACATCCTTGGACTCTTCGGACGAGTCCCGGAAGGTTATAAGCTCTCTAATATTCCGACACAGTCCGGAGGTTTCTATGAACGAAACTGCCTGTGTTCTACAATATAGTATATACCTTATATAAGTGTATTAAGGCGGGGTCGAAGGGGACTCGAGAAAAGACCAGTATTTAATTATCTTCACCTGGTGATTTCAACAGTTGTTGAATATCTGTTATGAGCATAGCGGCATTAGGTGGACAAACATTTTAAATGAAGATAAAAAGTTGTTATTAAATTCCTGGACACCCTTGACAGATATTCAAGAAATGTGGAGGCTACCACGCCATACAAATTAAATTATATGTTTGTACTGGAGCAATATTTTATTTATTTGACCAAAAAAATGTTTTTCCATAAACATTACAAAAACATTGGCCTTTTCTCGCGTCCCGCCTTAATATAAAGCTCTAAGGTAGTGAGCTTAAATTGCTACCTTCTTCGAGACTTAAATAGTTTTTTTTTAATATTAATACTATCATTGACCATATTATAAGTACATTATCTGGAAATGGTATCAATAATGGCCCAACAGATGTCTAAAAGTTCTGTTGTTTGGCTATTTACCCCCTGCTCTACTGAACATTAAACGTTAAAGCCTCAAAATTTTTTTAATTGAAAGTGATTTTTCTTGTAAATTAAGTTTATTTCTATGAACCTATTTTGTAGGCTAGGCTCCACGTGGACTTGTATAGTCTTCTTCAACGTCTAATTGGTTTCTATCTCACTTCTGAACCCTCATCAACCCTCAAATCTTTATTGACACCTTATCGATCCTCAGGTTTTAATTTCCCGTCAACTTTGCTCTATCGACCCCGGTGGATCAATACTCACCACCATGAAAAGCCAGGCCTGGATATAAATTTGCTTAAAACTCTAGTTTCTTATGAACACGACCGTCATATTTTATGGCAAGGACTGTACTTTTCTTATTCTTTACTGCAGGCGTCGGCAACCTTTTTGGGCCACAATCAACTTATACATTTATCAAGGTCCCGTGATCACTCATTATTTCTCCAATCTACTTTTGCTTTTATTTTTTAAATACAGCTTTTATTATTTAACTTCAATATTCCTTACCTTCCTAGAAAAAAATAATTATTATAGAATAAATAAAATCTAAAGTTTCATATTAAACTATTTTCATTATCGATTATGACCGATCATGCTATTATTGGTGACACAATAATATTATTTGAAAGTACTCAATATATTTGCGCACCTATAAAATGCAAAGATTTACCTTTTTTTTAAATGTCAATTTAGTTTTTTTACGTGATTGCCGTAAGATCGGCCAGTCGATCACGATCGACGAGCTACCGGCCCTGCTCTATTGCAATCTTCCCCAAACTTTATAGACAGTCGTGAGCCCTCTTTGGGGTAATGGTCTGACCAACGCACTCCTTCCAGGTCTTAATAAAAAGAAAAAGGATACAAATACCTTCTATATTCTAAATGAGGCGTTTTGACATACTTTAATATGTTTGTTTTGTATTTTCAATGGAATGTTACACTTGTGCTTTTTTAGCAGGTGTATCACTCATATAATTTTAATAGCCCATTTGAGCACTCCCATGGATTGTCTCATATTGAAATATCATGCGTGAGAAGGCCACATTATATAAATAGTACGGTGTGCCATACAGAATTTATCTTTAGTTTTTCTTAAAATAAGAGACATTTCTAAAAAACTCCAAAGATTTGTGAAACAAAATAATGCCATACAGTATTTTCTTAAACAGCCACCAAAAAGCATAAATGCAATAATATTTACTGTTGCAGAAACATTGAGAATAGAAAACATCTCTGTCCACCAAAGAGTATAGCAATCAATTTAAATGGTCAAAAGAGCTCCACACATATACATGTGTATACAAATTTGCTTATAGCTCAGAAACTATTGGTTTTTTAAAAATATATTTCAAATAGGTTTTTATTTTAATAGTAGTACAATTTTACATTAAGTTATTTCATGTCCCAAATAGTTGTAGGGATATGATTAAAATTAGAAACTTCAGCTAATGTAAAATAACCTTAAAGTCATTTTTATGGGAAAATAAGAGTAGCCATTTTGTTTGTAATGTTAAACAGTGCCTCAATACAAAATGGTATCAACATCTTTAAAGCGGATATTGAGAAAATAGATTTTTTTTCTTTTTTCCCTTCAGTAAACTACCCTTAATTTTAGGGTTAGATAGATAATTCCAAAAACTCCTTGGTAGAACTTCATGAAAACCCTAGATACCAAGTTTTAGGCCGATCAGTTGAATGGTTTAGGTTCAAACAAAGAGACTGCTTCGCGAAAACCATTTTTTCGGTCATGGGCATGGAACGTTGACATTTATCAATATCTTGAGCTCGATTTTTTGACGATCACAATACGAGGAGTAGAAAGATAGTGTTATATATATATATATATAAATTCTGTTGTCTCAATGTACTTAAGATCTTAGGTAAAAATAATTCTAATTTATTATATTACTAATTAATACAACAATAATAGAGTAGGCCATCACCTATGTATAAAACAATAAGACTACCGGACTATAATTTACCTACAATTTGTAACCTTTTATTTGCAGCAGTTGACCTCGGCTGTCTTGGTATAAAGTGGTCGCCTTAGAACTAGATGTTCATGGGTTCAAACCCAGCCAAGGTAAACGGATCTTTCTTGAGCGATACAAATCCGTAGCACAACTTCCTTCGGAAAGTGGAAGTAAAGCCGTCGGTTTCATGTTGGTTGTGGCATGTAAAAGAACACTGGAAGGTATGTGACAATACCTTTCCTGGCAAAATTGGTAGACCCTTTCGCTCTCACTCATAGAAATTCGCGGCTGTTTGATCTAATTTCATGCAAGAAAACAACTGTTAACACACGTATGACCCGCTTCGGTGGCCTCATGATCTAAGGCGGTATTATCTCAATAGACAGGACCGCCGATGACAGGGAGAATCGAGGTTCTAATCTCGGTGGGGTGTACTGATGGTGGCTTTTTCTAAAGGGTTTCACACATTATGCGTATAATCTGGACAGGTAGTAAGACCGGTGATAAAGAAAACCATTCATATTCATCTATTTATATAACTCGTTAGGTGTATAGATTTCTTGCTAAAAAAAAGTGTAGCCTACATCACTTTATTGCGCGCAGAGAAAGCCTTATAATAATAATAATAATAATAATAATAATAATAATAATAATAATAATAATAATAATAATAATAAAAATAATAATAATAATAATATTATTATTTTTAGCGCCGCGTTGTGAAGGCCTCAAATATTATTATTGTAGTAGTATAGGCCTACATTTAATACATTACTGAGTTATATCGCACTCCGGCGAGAAAAGTGTCATAACTAAAAAATATATTTTTTCAGAAGGAAAAAAAAAACAACTAAAAAGTTGTATCAGAATGGCGAACAGTCATTTAACATTATAGAACTATTTCACTTTCATTGCTCATTTTAGTTTGTGTTTTCTTATTTGAGACCATTTAACTTTTGTTATGTCATCATATTTCGCTTTTCTTCTCCAACAAACATATTTCACTGATTCAAATCTGAATTGACATTATTCATGGTAAAATGAGTGCTAAATCGGATCAAGATAAAAGTGACTCACCTACTCTTGCGGTAAGATTTGAAATTACAAATATGTCATTTTTACTGGTGGTGGATGCCATCTTGGTGTATCTCCCTGTAATCGACGATTTCTTGAGTTATATCATTTTTCTCGCAAGAAGCAATGTATTTAAAAGTATTTCTAGTGCTACACGTCTTTCTGCCTGATTGCGCATGTCCCATCTACAACTTTTAATTTAAATTAAATATTAACATTGGATTTAGGTTTTGTTGGGAAATTTGCCGTGTTTTCTGAAACTTACACCCGCCTCGGTGGCGTAGTTGGCTAACGCGCTAGTCGTGTTGAGCTCGACTGCTGAGGACGGGGAGATCGAGGTTCGAATCTCGGTCGGGTGAACTGAGGGTGGTTTTTCCTAAATGGTTTTCCACTCTCCCTCCACGCAAATGCTGGTTCACTTCCTCTAATTAAACCTTCCCAATTCCTAATCCATTAGCGTATTTAGTACTTAAAGCGTATAACCCGAACGGGTAGTAAGACGCGGTGCTAAATATTATTCTGAAACTTACAACTCATAATTCTAGAACAAATATTATGAGAAACCTTCCACGATAATTTCTTGGTTATATCAACCACTTTGGTTTTTTATTAAAGTTTTACTGTCATAAGACTTCAATAATCCAAATGTTGTGGAAAGTCAGTCGCCATCAAAGTTTTTTTAGAACCATAAACATAGTAGTTTTCTAATAAAAATAAAATTCTGACAATAATTCGAACATAATAGTTGCAGACTTAAACTAATTTAAATACGCGTTTTGATAAGGTGAGGAAAATTAAGGAAATGCACCAGAATTTGTTGAGATACAAACCGCCTTCTATGAAAGTGTTATGTCTTTTTATTTTATATAATCAGAACACAAACATTAAAGATGGCATCATGTTTTTCGTGGGAATTGTGGTTTGGATACACTTTAACCGTACCTTGAAGGGTCTTTTAGAGAGTATAAAAAATGTTGTAGAGTTATCAACGTTAAATAAATGAGCACAATATTTAACCTCCAACTATCGACCATTTGTCAAAAGGGAGAGCTATTGATTGAGTCATGAAGACACATTCAAAGAAGTATAAATAAACACTCTACCTTGATTTTATTACAAATGGACATTTAGAGCGTCTCTTAGAAAATACAAACATTATAATATATGCAGTCAACTTTGATAATATTTTATTGTGTTATTAGTGTTATTTTATAGGTATTTATAATATCTATCAACAATTATTATAGCTACAGATTACATGACTTGAGGTATGGTAGGTGAAAATAGATCTAGTAGCTTTATCTAACTGTATCTATTCGTAAGAAAATCGGGGTATGGATCCAGATACCTTTTGAACTGTCAGAAAAGGTTCATCTATCATATTAGTGAGGGCGTATGCCGACAAGAGTATTGCGGAGGGGGTTGGGGAGGTGAAGTCCCCCGAACGTCTCAATAATGTGAGTATTGATACACCCCAGAATATTTGGGTCTTCCACCTCTCCCCCAATACACTCCTGTCTTTACTAAATATACACTCGCATCGGTGGTCGCATGGTCTAAGGCGCCATTCTCCAATAGATTGGACTGCCGGTAACGGGGATATTGGGATTCGAATTCTGGTAGTGTATTGAAGGTGGTTTTCTCTAAATGGTTCCCCATTCTCTCTCCGCGCACATTCGGGTACATTCCCTTCTACATTATCAGTGTAAATTTGCGAATAACCTGAACTGGTAATAAGACATGGTGAACATGCATACATATAAAATACAGGGTGGGGTGGAAACAGACGGTCTATGCTGAGGAAAGTGATGGACAACGTTCAGAGGTTTGTCTGACGCCCGGTAGAGCTCACCTGAGTGACATTATCTTCAAAAAGTGAGAAAGTTTAGTGTGTAGTTTGCTTTTATTTAGCTAGTGAATATTTATTTTTCAATTAAAGTGTTCAATTACAAGTTTATTATTATTATTATTATTATTATTATTAGCACCGCGTCTTACTACCCGTTCGGGTTATACGCACTTACGCTAATGTGTAATGGTAGGGTGATTGTGAGATGAAATGAAGGACCTACAGTTTAACGTGGAATCCGAACCACGGTGGTGACCTGGCATTCCACACATTCACAAGATGTCTTGTCAGAGGTGTAGGAAGGGTTTGGAAATCAGATAAATCTGTGCCGGGACCGAGGATCGAACCCCGCAATTACAAGTTACTACTCGTCTAATTGTTTCTAACCCACCCTGTGTTTAAACACAATTGATAGACCGGCAGATCAACCAGAGCTGGAGGGGTGGGTTTAGGGCAAATAATAGACCAACAATAGGAATACAACCCTTGTTACCATTCCTTACTTTATCCTCGCGATGCTAATTTCGATGGGAACTTGGGAAGGGCAGTTCCGACAGTTACAAACGTCACTAAAACTATTTTAGTATATTAATGCGCGTCAAGTCATTTGACATCTGTCAATTTTAAAATAATACTCAGGGCTGCTCCTAGCAGACGTGGCCCCCAACTATCCCCCCCTCCCCCTAAAAATAAAATAAATAAATAAAAAATATCTTTTTTATGTGATTACAGTAGTTTACCCGTAACACTCTTCAGTCGTACAAGGTATCATAAAATGTCCTAAAAGGTAAATACATGTAGTCATTAATGATAGAAACCATTAAAAAAAAAGTATTTAAAGGTTGATTTCTCCCCAACCCTTCTTTTGATTTTCTTCCCGATTAACATGCTATCTATAAAAATACAAAGAACAACTTGTGCCATGTTTGAATTAAATGGTTAATGCGTTCAAAAGTTATCGTGAAACATATCCACCACCGACATATAAATGCAAATCGGTGGAGTTAAACGGAAAACACGCTTTACTCGTCATTAAATCAAACCACATGATTATGTTTTGATTTGTTTTATAATCTTCCAACATTTATTGCTAGATTGCCTATACAGGGAGCCTACTATACTAGCGCTCAAGACAAAATTTCCCACCACAATTTGTGTCTTTTCCCTCTATCCCCTAAGCAAACGCGGGGTCTCCCAAATCGTGGGGCCTAACGCGGCCGCACCATTTGCACACTCCTTAGGGTGGCCTTGATAAAACTAGTAATATAATGAAATAATATAAATATAAACACCTGCTTCAGTAGCCGAATAGTCTAACAGGGTGTCCAGCAACCTGGAAAACAGGGAAAAGTCATGGAAAAGTCAGGGAATTTGACAAAATTTCTGGAATCTTCACATATTCACTAAAATAATAGGCCTAAGCTATTTTCATACTCACTGCGAACTTCTTTTAGTATAGTTATCCATGTCGAGTATACTAATCTCAATTCTACAAGTCAACATGGGATTTTCATCTCAACTTTACACCCCTCTCTTGCTTGTCCTTAGTTCATTAGCCCGTGTAAGGCGATCTTTTAATGCATAAATATAATCTAACTAAAATCTAGATCACACGACCCAATAGCCCAGCTTTAGGCTGACATCATTTAACCTCTTCATAGAGTGTGCAAACCCTTCCTTCACCTCTGACAAGACATCTTGTGAATGTGGGGAATGCCAGGCCTCCACCGTGGTTTGGATCCCACGTTAAACTGTAGGTCCTTCATTTCATCTCACAATCACCCTACCATTACACATTAGCGTAAGTGCGTATAACACGAATGGGTAGTAAGACGCGGTGCTAATAATAATAATAATATATAATAATAAAGTGACTGAAAAAGTTGTAAATTGTTTCTGGAAAACCTGGAAAAGTCAGGTAATTTTAAAATATAGTTTGTATAAATGAACGGTTAATAGGCCTAGGTTATTTAAAAAAAATGTAAACTGTAAATTCTTTACTACCAGACTCTTACAATATTTTGGTTCGTTAGTAAATTACTTGGTTTATTTTAATATGGTATCAGAAAGCTTAGGTTGGTAGCTCTTAACGTACGCTATCATTAATAGTCGTCTCGCCATAGTAAGAAACTTGTCCGACAGTTGTCGTTCCGAGTATACGCAATCCGCGCCGCGGTCTTCCTCTTGGTTTCATAGCTCGGTGTTGTGACTTTAGTGAGTCCTCGACTCTTGCCGAATGAAGGTTAATGTTTGTACTACATTCTCCGAGAGTGGGCGGGCAGCTAACAAACACCCTCTTTAGTTCACACCTGGTAATTACTTGCCACTACGCGGTAGATTCTGTTTGTCACAACAGGGCAAAACATATTCTCGTTGAGGTTATTTGTTGAATCGGTTCGTTCCCTATGATATATTTATACAGATTGGATTACTAAACGAAATACAGCAAATCAAAAAGGTATGTACTATTATTTAACTAATTGTATAGATTTAATTTGTACTACTAACTTATTTTTAAATCTTAAGAATACAAATGTGATTTTTTAGAGTGATTTAACGTGCACTAACTGAACCGACCTATTATAACAGCCCACGAGAATTTCTATGAGTGAGAGTGAATGGGCTTACCAATTTTGCCGGGAAAGTTACTTTTTACATACCTTCCAATATTTTTATTTTACATGCCACAATCTACATGTGACTGACGACTTTTACTTTCGCTCCGAAGGAAGTTTTGCTACGGATTTTTATCGCTCAAGAAAAATCTTTTGACCTCGGTTGGGTCTGAATTCGCCTTCATCGCATTCTGAGGCGCGTACTTTACCCCAAGACCACCGAGGTCGACCACAAATGTGATATTTTGTTAATTTGTGGATGTGTTTGAGTTTCTGAATGTATAGTAGGATTTTTTTTAGAAGTTACTAAAACAACTTTCATACGATATCAAGTCATGTGATCTTTAGCGGTTACTTTAACTATAGTATCGATACCTTAAAAATAACAATAATAATAGAGTTAAATGATATAATTGTTGGCCGCAAAAAGAATGTTTATATTTTCTAAACGTTCTTTCATAGCAGAATATGACTCTGTAATATTGACGTAATGACCAATTTCTTACGTTTTTGCGAATGCGGGTATCCGAACTAATGCCGGGATCACGATCAACTTAACGTTAACTTAACATAACTTAATGTAACGTTCACTTAAGTTAACTTAACTTATGTGTGGTCACGATTCACTTAACTTAACAACTCGAGCCAAACATATGCATTCTCGAGTATTATCTGAGGTTTTGTACTATTAGTAAAGTGATGATCTGTGTATGTTTACAGTTTTCAATCAATATAATAAATATCTATTATTAAACTTTTTTGATAAATTTAGTTCCCTATTTTAGTTTAATTATTTTGTTTCAATGTCTGATCACTAGAACTTACGCTAAAGAGTAAACATTTGTCATAATACCAACAAATGAATTACTAAATAGCCCTGTTGACGTCACTCGCATAATGATTGGCTGACTAGATCACGTGATTTGATACCCTTCAAGTAACGTAGAGTAAAGTAAAAGACCTCCTAAGACATCTCTTATGTTAAGTTAAGTGCATCGTGATCGCTTCTATTGAAACACACTAGGAGGTCCTTTACGTTAAGTTACGTTAAGTTGATCGTGATCCCGGCATAATAATAGCGAAGCGGATGGTAATTGGGTGCAATTTTAACTAGCAATAACGATATTAGATTGGAAATTAGGAAAATAATACAGTTGGGAAATGCATGTTTTTACTCGGTCAGTAAGTTGTTGACATTTCGCATGCTTTCAAGGAATGTAAAACTCAGAATACACAAAACAATTTTACCTGTTCTCTCTGGGTGCGAAACATGGTCTCTTGTCTTAGATGACAAAAACAAATCAAGTGTGTTCGAAAACAAGATGCTTAGGAACAGATTTGGTCCTAAAAGGAATTAGGCTACTGGGGAGTGCAGGAGGTTACATAATGATTAGCTACATACCTTGTACTCATCACAAGCCATTGTTAGGATAATCGAGTCTCGTAGATTACGGTGGCCATAACATGCAGCGCGAATGGGAGAATCTAGAACTTTGTTCAGAGTATTGACTGGCAAACCTAATGAGAAGTTAGATAGATACCTATACGCATATGGGAGGATAACGTTAGAATGGACCTGAAAGAGGAAGGGTGTAATGAGGTGGATTGGATAGAACTAGCTCAAATTAGGGATAGGGTGTAATGAGGTGGTCTGGATAGCTCAAGATAGGGACGTACTTTTGTTAAATGTGGCAATGAGCTGTCGAGTTCCTAATGACATGAAGTTAATTAAGTTTTCTGTTTTATAAAAGCACTGCAAAAACATTTATCAACAAAACTTAATCTCGCTTAGCAACAATGATATTTATTTTATCTGTATCTGTCTGCGCGCATTTGAAAAAAAAAAGTTAAAAGGTTAGTTAAAATGTTCATCGACCAATATTATTTCTTGTTTGCCTCATGCACATTCGAATAACTAAACACAGTTTTGCAATTATTGATTTTTGAAGTAGATACTTTACATTTAAATTTAAAGAGTTTTATTGTGACTGTTAATTAAATATTATAATATCCACGGACAAGGATATCAGTTGGGATTCGCGGCTTGAGGTCTTGCGGATAACATAACAACTGCTGTCGTTGTTGACTTCAAAATAAAATGTTTTTGCGGTCAAATATTAAAATATTTTACTTTTATTAGTGTTATTTTAATATGATAGCTGCAGTTCACTTTAGCTAATTTAAAAATGTATACAGTCCAATTTTCATTGGAAGACATCAAAATCCGCTTCGGTGTTCGCATGGTCTAACGCGCAACTCTCGCAGTAGACTAGACTGCAGATGACGGGGAGATCGATGTTCGAATCTCGGTCGGGTGTACTGATGGTGGTTTTTCCAGAATGGTTTTACACTTTCTCTCCACGCAAATTTGGGTAAACTTCCTCTAAATTCCATCTTATTCATCCCTAAAACCTTTAATGTATTTATTAAATAAGCGTATAACCCGAACGGTTAGTAAGACGCGATACTAAGACATCTATAAAATTAACTACATCTATTTTCACGTATTCATACATCAAGTCAAGTGATCTGTAGATGTCATTAATAATAAATATTATCAACAACTATAAAATAATATTAAATATAGACCACCAAAAGCATGTCAAAATTGGACTTTGGCATAGATATAGTAAAGTTCCTAGTTGGCAGATAAGGCCCTTCATATGAAGATTGGGTTGTAGCTAGGCTGACCGTCGGGTGGTTTCGGCATCTCCACGGAACATTCCGGACTGACGCACATTTTTCATTGGAATGGGCGTGTTGGGTGTAACTTACGGCCCGCGTGGGCGCACGTCTATAGCGACCCTTTCGACTACATTCCTGTAATCATAATATTCAAAACTAGGGACCGTTTGGAAAAGAAATTTGATTATTGAACACACAACCGTTTATGGGATTGATGATGGTGATGGAAAGTAAAATAAGGGAATAAGACCGATCATATAAAGTAAGATTTATTTTTAATCTTCAAAAATCAACATTTTATGATTAAACTTTCCTTGGCTTTCGATTAAAAGTTATTTTAAAATGTGGGTTGATCCATTCTTTTGATTAGAAGGACCTTTTAAAAAAAATACATTTTTGTGGCTAATATTGGTAGTATTTTACTGTATTATCCTGTGTTATTTTGTAGGTATTGTTAATATCTACCAAGTGTCACAGCTACAGATCATATGACTTGACGTATGAATATATTAAAATCGTATGAGTAACTTTAGTAACCACCACACCCGCCTCAGTGGCGTAGTTGGCTAACGCGCTTGTCGTGTTGAGCTTGACTGCTGAGGACGGGGAGATCGAGGTTCAAATCTCGGTCGGGTGAACTGGGGGGGGGGGGGTTTCCTAAATGGTTTTCTACTCTCCCTCCACGCAAATGCGGGTTCACTTCCTCAAATTAAACCTTCCCAATTCTTAATCCATTAGCGTAATTAGTACTTAAAGCGTATAACCGAACGGGTAGTAAGACGCGGTGCTAAATATTATTAGTAACCACCAGATACTGTTCTTCCTTCCAGAATCAACCTTTATTTTGTTTATACATAAGTCATCAAATAGTTTGTTGGGGAAGAGTACGAGGATAGGGGAGGGGAGGCTAAGTTGTCAGTAAATACTAAATTCAAACAAATATCAATTAGAAATGAACATTTTTCAGAACATTGAATCCCAGAGAGAGGGGAAGTATTCGTAATTGATTTGTTTATAGTATGAACATCCCCAGTCTACAACATACCCGACCGACGTTAGTGACACATTCAGCCACCAAGCGCTGTGGTCAATACGTGTGTGTTTTAAGAGAACTAGAATAGCAGTTATTGCTTTATTGTAACTCAGTGATAATGTTTCTGGTGTTAATATGGTGCTGCATGCTTCGGTGGCTCCATGGTCTAACGCTCAACTCTCGCAACTGACTAGCCATCTGATGACGGGGAGATCGAGGTTCGAATCTCGGTCGGGTGTACTGAGGGTGGTTTTTACAGAATGGTTTTTCACTCTCCCTCCACTGAAAGGTGGGAACACTTCCTCTAAATATAACCTTCCTAATCCCTAAAACCATTAGCGTAATTAGTACATAAGCGAATAACCTGAACGGTTAGTAAGACGTGGTGCTAAAAAAAACCATGACGTTTAATTTATTTTATATCGATTGTATTTGAAGGAAAAAGGGGGGAAACTCTATTTTTAACTTAAATTGAGTTAAGGTGGGATGGAAGGGGGCACGTGATAAAAGGTCAGTGTTTTGATCGTTTTAGTGGAAAAACATTTTTTGGCTAAAATAAATCAAATATTTCTCCAGTAGAAAAATATAGTTTAATCTTCTTCACGTGGTGATATCTATAGTTGTTAAATATCTGTCAAGAGCATAGTGGCATTAGATAAGTAACTTTTTTAATGAAGAGAAATAGCTGTCATTAAATTCCAGGACATCGTTGACAGATATTCAACAACTGTTGATACCACCACGTGAATAAAATTAAAATATATGTTTGTATTGAAGCAATATTTGATTTATTTTGACAAAACAAAGTTTTGCCATAAAAACTGCAAAAACACTAGCCTTTTTCTCGCTTCCTCGTCTATCCCAGGTTAATGCTGCCATCTGTTAGACAATCATAAGACCTTTATACTGCACTTTAGATTTTGATTAAAAGAGATCTCTTGTCACTGTCATATTAAAATTAATTTAAAAATGTATTTATGAGTCTTTATGGGGTTTGAGATAAGTCCTTTCCTGGAAAATGTTTGTAATGTAACTTCCGGCCCTCCCCCCCCTTCCCCCCCTATTTGTTCAATTAAAAAAAAGCTGGATTTTTTCAGAAAAAAAAGAGGATAATTTTCTCTGCTTGAATTATGAATACATGAGAGTCGGTCTAGTAACGTTTCTAACTGTCGTATGCGGTTTTCCTTATGAAAGTTGGGCATTATCTAATCTTTGCTCACAAATCCAAGAGAGACTATGACTGCAACATCCCGACAAGACGTCACGGATACGGAACATTGAACACATACAGGAGAGTCCACTGTTTCGCAAAATATACTCTGCTCGGTTTTCCTTTAGCCCGCGTGCTCATCATATCCACACACTCACTCACACACACACACACACACACACACACATGTTTAGTACATTAGTAATATCTTTCCAGACATGGCGACGTCAGTCCGTTGTTTTGCCAACATCCGTTTGGGTAAATGACTCCCTGTGTTGTGGTGGAGCATACGAGTGTATGTTTAGAAAAGATAAAACTAATAGCTTTCTAAGAGAGGCATTGTTTAAAACTTATTTTGAGATAACAATGGAACAAATTCTTGTCCTTAATGATAACGTAATTTAGTTAAAATGTAAAAGCACCAAAAATACCCAAGCAATTAAATTGAATATAATTTAACATAACGCCAAGATAATCTAAGTTCATTTAATTAAAACAGAATGTTTATCGTCATATGGTTTAAAATAACAGTTAAAAACAACTGTTTAGAATTAAGGTTTTGAAAATTAACACACTTGAGTATTGTTGTTTGTTTATTAAAAGGTTTTATGAAAGTTAAAATAAATGGTACGGTGTACCTCAAAGACTTTCTCCCGCTTTTATCTTAAAATAGATTTTTACTAAAAACTTTTAAGATTTGTGAAACGAAATAATAGGTCTATACATTGTTGTAGAAACACTGCACCAAAGATAATAAATGAAATAATATACACTGTCACTTACTCTATGGCATTAGGAACTAGGAACACTATTACAGAAAAATTAAGAAAAGAGAAACAACTCTGTCCACCAAAGAGCTTAAGAGTCAAATTAATGTTCAATGATCTGAATTAAAAAGTACGTATATTTTCTTATCGCTCAGAAATAATTGGTTTTGTAGCAATATATTTCAAATAAAAGTTCTTTATCTTTAATAGTACTATAACTCCACAATAAGTTATTTCATATCTCAAATAGTGGCGGAGAATGATCAAAATTGGAAAATTAACCCCATGTAAAGTACCCTCAAAGTCATTTTCATGACAAAATGGTGGTTTACATCTTATTTATAATGATAAACAGTGTCTAGATATAAAATTTAATCAAAATCAAATTTTTTTTCTGTTTTTGCCCTTCAGTAAACTACCCTAAAATTAAGGGTTGGATACCTAATTTAAAATATCCCTTGGGGACACCTTATGGAAACCCCAGATACCAAGTCTTAGCCCAATCGGTGAAATAGTTTTGGCTCATGCCTGACAGACAGCATTGCTAAAACCACTTTCTTGGTTTCAGCTTGAAACGTCGACATTTATCAGATCATGAGTTTGATTTTTTTGATGATCATAGTACTTTCTCTCAAAGGTGTCCAGAGAAAGTAAAAAAAAAATCTTCAATATTTGCACACGGTGTTCCTTCATGAATTGTTAGATCGTAGAGCTTTTGACATTTAATTTCATCTTCTGTCTGAATGAGAGTTGGAGTAGTTCAACTTGGAGTGTTCTTAATACGTATATACTCTCGGCTTAAGTGCGGCCCATCCACGTACGAGTCTGGCTAGGCTCGGTTTACAATTACCCAAACTCGTACGTGAGTGAGATGTCACGAGTCTGGCTAGGCTCGGTTTACAATTACCTAAACTCGTACGTGGGTGAGATGTCACGAGTCTGGCTAGGCTCGGTTTACAATTACCTAAACTCGTACGTGGGTGAGATGTCACGAGTCTGGCTAGGCTCGCCACGAGCTCGCTAATGTCGCTGCTAAACGGTCTTCAGGTGTTATATCATTCCGCATCACAGTATCTTGTTTAGAAATGAATATACATATATTTTCGAGCAAATATTTTAAGTTTTCATCAAACATTTTGAGGTAATTTTCGTAGTCGTCAGGACTATCATCTCTGATAAAGTTAAGTCAATTTAAATGTGTGAATCTGTTTCTTTGTATCAACCTGTTCTTAAAATACATTTACCACTTTTTATTTTTAGTTCTGATGAACACGCCACATTCGTCTAAAGTAATCACCGCTGCTGCAACTTGCTTCAACAAACTCATTGTAGATACTGATTTTTTCTTTCTTTTTTAGCAAAGAAAGGAGTCCACTTGTGCTAATGGTAGAACGTGTGTGGTGATATATGACCCAAGTCCGGCTCGCGAATAAGGCTCGTACGTGGATGGGATACGGTGTAATGAGGTGGACCGGATACAACTAGATCAAGATAGGGTTACGATGTAATGAGGTGGACCGGATTGAACTAGATCAAGATAGGGATAGGGTGTAATGAGGTGGACCAGATTGAACTAGATCAAGATAGGGATACGGTGTAATGAGGTGGACCGGATACAACTAGATCAAGATAGGGTTACGATGTAATGAGGTGGACCGGATTGAACTAGATCAAGATAGGGATAGGGTGTAATGAGGTGGACCAGATTGAACTAGATCAAGATAGAGATAGGGTGTAATGAGGTGGACCGGATTGAACTAGATCAAGATGGGGATATGGTGTAATGAGGTGGACCGGATACAACTAGATCAAGATAGGGTTACGATGTAATGAGGTGGACCGGATGGAACTAGATCAAGATAGGGATAGGGTGTAATGAGGTGGACCAGATAGAACTAGATCAAGATGGGGATATGGTGTAATGAGGTGGACTGGATAGAACTAGATCAAGATGGGGATAGGGTGTAATGAGGTGGACCGGATAGAACTAGATCAAGATGGGGATATGGTGTAATGAGGTGGACCAGATAGAACTAGATCAAGATGGGGATATGGTGTAATGAGGTGGACTGGATATAACTAGATCAAGATGGGGATATGGTGTAATGAGGTGGACCGGATAGAACTAGATCAAGATGGGGATATGGTGTAATGAGGTGGACTGGATAGAACTAGATCAAGATGGGGATATGGTGTAATGAGGTGGACCGGATAGAACTAGATCAAGATGGGGATAGGGTGTAATGAGGTGGACCAGATAGAACTAGATCAAGATGGGGATATGGTGTAATGAGGTGGACCAGATAGAACTAGATCAAGATGGGGATATGGTGTAATAAGGTGGACTGGATAAACTAGTTCAAGATAGGGATATGGTGTAATGAGGTGGACCGGATAGAACTAGATCAAGATAGGGATAGGGTGTAATGAGGTGGACCCGATAGAACTAGATCAAGATGGGGATATGGTGTAATGAGGTGGACTGAATAGAACTAGATCAAGATGGGGATAGGGTGTAATGAGGTGGACCGGATTGAACTAGATCAAGATAGGATAGGGTGTAATGGGGTGGACCGGATTGAACTAGATCAAGATGGAGATATGGTGTAATGAGGTGGACCGGATAGAACTAGATCAAGATGGGGATAGGGTGTAATGAGGTAGACCGGATTTAACTAGATCAAGATAAGGATAGGGTGTAATGGGGTGGACCGGATTGAACTAGATCAAGATGGGGATAGGGTGTAATGAGGTGGACCAGATAGAACTAGATCAAGATGGGGATATGGTGTAATGAGGTGGACCGGATAGAACTAGATCAAGATGGGGATAGGGTGTAATGAGGTGGACCGGATTGAACTAGATCAAGATAAGGATAGGGTGTAATGGGATGGACCGGATAGAATTAGATCAAGATAGGGTTACGATGTATTGAGGTGGACTGGATTGAACTAGATCAAGATGGGGATATGGTGTAATGAGGTGGACCTGATAGAACTAGATCAAGATAGGGTTACGATGTATTGAGGTGGACTGGATTGACTAGATCAAGATGGGGATAGGGTGTAATGAGGTGGACCGGATTGAACTAGATCAAGATGGGGATAGGGTGTAATGAGGTGGACCGGATTGAACTAGATCAAGATGGGGATATGGTGTAATGAGGTGGACCGGATGGAACTAGATCAAGATAGGGTTACGATGTATTGAGGTGGACTGGATTGAACTAGATCAAGATGGGATATGGTGTAATGAGGTGGACCGGATAGAACTAGATCAAGATAGGGTTACGATGTATTGAGGTGGACTGGATTGAACTAGATCAAGATGGGGATAGGGTGTAATGAGGTGGACCGGATTGAACTTGATCAAGATGGGGATAGGGTGTAATGAGGTGGACCGGATTGAACTAGATCAAGATGGGGATATGGTGTAATGAGGTGTACCGGATAGAACTAGATCAAGATAGGGTTACGATGTATTGAGGTGGACTGGATTGAACTAGATCAAGATGGGGATATGGTGTAATGAGGTGGACCGGATTGAACTAGATCAAGATGGGGATATGGTGTAATGAGGTGGACCGGATAGAACTAGATCAAGATGGGGATATGGTGTAATGAGGTGGACCGGATTGAACTAGATCAAGATGGGGATAGGGTGTAATGAGGTGGACCGGATTGAACTAGATCAAGATGGGGATAGGGTGTAATGAGGTGGACCGGATTGAACTAGATCAAGTTGGGATATGGTGTAATGAGGTGGACCGGATAGAACTAGATCAAGATAGGGTTACGATGTATTGAGGTGGACTGGATTGAACTAGATCAAGATGGGGATATGGTGTAATGAGGTGGACCGGATTGAACTAGATCAAGATGGGGATATGGTGTAATGAGGTGGACCGGATAGAACTAGATCAAGATAGGGTTACTATGTAATGAGGTGGACCGGATTGAACTATATCAAGATAGGGATAGGGTGTAATGAAGTGGACCGGATTGAACTAGATCAGGATAAGGATAGGGTGTAATGAGGTGGACCGGATTGAACTAGATCAAGATAGGGATAGGGTGTAATGAGGTGGATTGGATAGAACTAGCTCAAGATGGGGATATGGTGTAATGAAGTGGACCGGATTGAACTAGATCAGGATAAGGATAGGGTGTAATGAGGTGGATTGGATAGAACTAGCTCAAGATAGGGATAGGGTGTAATGAGGTGGACCGGATTGAACTAGATCAGGATAAGGATAGGGTGTAATGAGGTGGATTGGATAGAACTAGCTCAAGATGGGGATAGGTGGCTCACTGAGGTTCAACAATAGACGTTGTGAACATGAATATGTAGTGTTTAAACCGCACTACAGAAAAACTACCCGCCGTGTTCCCATATCTTTCAGACACACGCTCCGTATTGATGTACAATTCTCATTAAGATTGCATTGAAATATTATTACCAATGTATTATTGTATTTATTCTCAATACCTAGGCTAGTAGCTTCAGTTTAGTTTCCATAGAAAGTTCCTTGTATCACAGCTAATAAGCTTGAAAAGAGGAAAGTCCAATTTTATCTCAAATTGAGTTATTGATTCCATTTGTTAGACAATCAATGAGATGTTCAGGGCACTTTTATTATTGTTAAAGAGATCGCCGTCATTTAAATTAATTTAAAAATAGTATTTCCTAAGGTCCATAAAAGTCGTCCTGTTAAATGTGTCTGATGTGAATCCCCCTTTCTCCCTATAATCTTCAGTTGCAATCAATCTTCACTTATTCATACGTCAAGTCTGCAACTGTCACTTTTGATATACATTATCAATGTTGGCTACCGAAAAACATGTTTTAATTAAACAAGTTTATTTCTACCATAATCCTACTTTTATTGGATTCCTGTCAATCTATTGACACCTACAAACCCAACCAGTTTAAAATAAAAACTAATTTTAAGATAAATTCGATTTAAAAAAAAGTTTCCTGCCGTTTCCTGTTGGGAGACTTCTCCACGAGTCAACGCAGATAGAATCCCCTCCGTCTCCCATTACATAATTCTGGGTAGGGCCTTGTTCCTAAATAACGTTTTAAACCAAACATGTTAGGTTTTAAAAAAACCGTCAAGGTGTCAAGGTGTTTACCCTCCCCCTCCCCCCAACTATATTTAATTTAAATGTATCCCTATGAATGGACAGGTAATACAACTGCTATTATAATTCTAAACATAACCGGGTAGATTTAGCTCTTGTTTATTGTGAACGCACCTTAACTCCCAGGTTTGTTATGATGCCCATCCACGACAAAGCTTGTTGCAGCCTCTTCCGGCCTCCGATTGATGGCCGCTACCTGTGGTGACAGCAAAACCTGCTGGTATTGTCACGAGCAAACATTGTATACTAACTCACCTTCCACTTTAATATGTAGTAATTCAACCCGATGTTAAAACTAAAGAGGATTCAAGGGGCCTCCTGGGACAATATAAATTTGAGGAGGGTGAGGGGGAACTTTCACACAAAATATTTACTTATTAATGCCAGGCCGCCACCGTGGTTCGGATTCCACGTTAAACTGTAGGTCCTTCATTTCATCTCACAATCACTCTACCATTACACATTAGGTAAGTGTGTATAACCCGAACGGGTAGTAAGACGCGGTGCAATAATAATAAAATAATAATATATATTTACTTATTACTCGATTCGATGGCCGCATGGTCTAAGGCGCTACTCTCGCAGTAGACTGGACTGCCGATGACGAGGAAATCAGGGTTCAATCACGGTCGGTTGTAGGCCTACTGAAGATGGCTTTTCCTAAATGGTTTCCCACACTCTCTACGCGAATGCGGGTACACCTATTATAAATGCAACCCTCCACATCTCTAATCTATTAGCGTAACTAGCACATAAGCGTACATTCTTTATGGGTAGTAAGACGCGGTTCTAAAAAAAACTATATTCTGTGTTTTATTGATTTCTAATTCACATAATATTTAAACTATCTATAAGGAATACATGATCTGTTTCCTCCCATGACAAAGCTACAATATTGTTATAGTAACAATAATAATAATTATTATTATTATAATTGGAATGGAAATTATTATTACTATTATTATTAATGTTATTATTGCACACCTCTAAACACTAAGTTTCAACGTAGTTCAAGGTTAATGTCCTTAATTCTCACTTTTAGTTTCATATAGTACGCCTCAATGGCGACGTTATACAAGACGACACTAGCTAAACTCGAATGGATTGGGCCAGTTTCGCATATTAAAGTAACCCACTCAATCCTGGTCTAGGTAGATGTCGTCTCTTTTACTATTTACTATAGAAACTGACCCATTCCATTCTGGTATAATTAAGACTATGGTCACAGTAGCACCGTATTCGGCCGAAAGTGATCTGCCGACGGCTGTGTTCAGAATAACGCCATTTTCGGCCGAAAGGTGTGGTTTATTAAACACACTAGCCACAAATTACTATAATATTTTGTTAGCATGATAATGTTATTAATATAAAATGTTTTTTTTTATTAATTAAATGGATCCCTATTTGAAAACTTCTTTAATGATTATCGTTCATTCCGAATGTCTTATCATGTTACAATAATTAAAATATTATTACCAACCAAATTAATAGCCTTTTTTTTTGTTAAACAAGTTAATTTAAAATTAAAATACTTACTTGTAATGTCGGTTTCTGTCGCAACCTCACACCATAGAATCCTAGAATCATTTCTATTATGATCATAAATCCCACAAACTCTTTCTTTCAAATATCAAAGTTATTAACTTTTCACAGTCCATCAAGATAAGAGTACAGACGATCTCTTGAAAATCGGGCAGTTCGGCCGAAAAGAACAAATTGATTTGAATCTGTCCGACGTTGGACGTATTCGGCCGAACTTAACGGTTGTATCAAAATAGTACACAACTGACATTCATTCCATTTGGATGCCCAAAGTAATTTTTTCTTCAAAAATGTAGTTCCTTATAAAAATAAAGTAATAAGAGGTGTGCACTTTTAAGTTGTGTCAAGTATTATTTTTATGATTATCATTATCATCATCATCATCATCATCATCATGTTTAAAATATGCAAACAAACTACAGCCAAAATTGTTAAACAAGGTGCTATATCTAGCCGACACCCATCATGAGATTACTTTGGTTTATAGCCAGTGCTTGGTAAGCTATACCCCATCTACTTTAGGAGTGTAGGTAGCTGACAGGTAGCTAAAATTCCGAGATAATTATACCCTCATGTCCATTCGCTAAACCATTTGATCTGTAAGACAATGTGTTAATTTACTATTTTTATTAGCCAATCTTTCACAACAAACAATTTGTTTTTAATTATGTTTTTATTTTAACCGTTCATACAAATTCTGCTAACCTTCAGTCACCACCACTCCTCTGGCTTTACGTTATATGAGTGATAAGTGATAGCTAGCAGAAGGTTCTTCATTGCTAACATTGTCTGATGGTTACAAATGTCACCCTATTCGGAAATAAGTTATATTTACTATTATTATTACTATTATTTAGAACCGCGTCTTACTACCCGTTCGGGTTATACGCTTTAAGTACTAATTACGCTAATGGATTAGGAATTGGGAGGTTGAATTAGAGGAAGTGAACCCACATTTGCGTGGAGGGAGAGTGGAAAACCATTTAGGAAAAACTACCCCCAGTTCACCCGACCGAGATTTGAACCTCGATCTCCCCGTCCTCGTCGGTCGAGCTCAACACAAGCGCGTTAGCCAACTACGCCACGAGGCGGGTAATAAGTTATACAATATTATCAATATAAAGTGTCATCAAATGATTCCAATAATACTTCCCTTAGGATTACTTTATATTTGTCGTTTTTATAATTCATTTAAATAACCGTGGTTTCGGATTCCACGTTAAACTGTAGGTCCTTCATTTCATCTCACAATCACCCTACCATTACACATTAGCGTAAGTGCGTATAACCCGAACGGGTAGTAAGACGCGGTGCTAATAATAATTGAAATAACAAAATGGCAACAAGAAATATCATAGTGCATGAAATAATAAATTAAAAAGTTTCTATCACACTTGTATTTAATTATAGCTTGCCACCAACATACATATTTTATACCTTAGAAAAAGAGTTTCAAAATAAAGCGTTTTATTTTGTAAAGAGTTCATAAACACAACCGAAGACCGTTAGTATGACGTCATCAACTGCCCTTGTTTAGGATGTTTTGCCATTTTAATTTATGAAGATAACGCAGCATTTTAAGCACTTTTTTTGGCAATAAATTTTAAGTTTACTACTGAGGCCGCTTCCCCACAAAAAGCAACATCCAAACAGTTAATTTTACAGATTCGTGTGTAAACCCGAAGAAAAGAAGAAAAAAAATATATATTGAATAATTATTATTTGTTGGAAAAGTTTTGACTGCTAAAAATAGCGACAACTCAACACATGGTCTTGCAGATCTTAAGGTTTGGCGAATTGATACATTTTAGCCTTTTCTTAGTTGTCACCACTTTTCCTGCTCTCGATAGGGTATATCTGGGAATATATAAAAAAAAAATACATCGAGCCTTTCTGCTCATGGGTATACACTGCACTCGCTGCCGCTTTGTTCGAGCGAACAGATGACGTCACTCGAACAACTCGCCTATATGGTTTTAGAGACTTATTTGTATTCTTGCGCTAAACAGAATTTACATTCTTAATCAGGTGTGGGGGCTGGTGAGTCATACCAACAACGCTAATTTAGGAAAATGACCCCCTGACAGGGATTTGAACCGTTTTCGAGCCGGCCACCCTGTCAGTTGTCTCTCAAACAGCTGAATACCACCACACGCTCCTAGGAGCGATCAACGCAGTAGTGACGTAACACCAGGGCTCTCTCTGATTGCCTGCAGTGGGAATCACTGAAACAAACACGTCTTTTCAGACGGCATTCTGATGGAACAGTCGAGGACCCAAAGGGGTGGAAATGGGGCGTTCGCCCCTCCCAAGACCGCATATATTTAAATATCGGTAAAGGTAGCGAGTACAAAAATACTAGTTTCGAAAGTATTATTATTATTATTAGCACCGCGTCTTACTACCCGTTCGGGTTATACGCACTTCGCTAATGTGTAATGGTAGGGTGATTGTGAGATGAAATGAAGGACCTACAGTTTAACGTGGAATCCGAACCACGGTAGAGGCCTGGCATTCCCCACATTCACAAGATGTCTTGTCAGAGGGAAGGAAGGGTTTGGAAATCAGATAAATCTGTGCCGGGACCGAGGATTGAACCCCGGCCGCCAGCCCAGAAGTCTGACACCTTACCCCTAGACCACCAGGTCACCAGTTTCGAAAGTAAAATATCGATATTAGTAAAGTATCGATACAAGTGAAGCAAATTAAATTCTTTGTTTCAATTGGAGAAATGTTTGATTCATATCAGTTTAAAAAAAAGGTTTTAATATATAAACTGCCTTTAACTTGCGTTCGCTACGCTCTCACCTTAACTGTTCCGTTTGTATTTAAGTTACTCGCCCTTAACCAGGCGGGTTTGGGTATGCTTCGTCGATCTTATTTCAAAAGTAAGACTTACCGATATCCTTGGGGGTGGGGGGTATACGGGGGAGGACGTTTAGCTTAGTGTAAATTTGGGATACTTGTATTTATTTGTATAAATAGCCTAGTATCAATACAAAAAAATTATTAACATCTTTATTCCATCGCCATAATTATTCAAAGCTAGCGTCTCGGTACATCATAATATTATCTAACGTACCCTTGACCTAGAATCGAAAGAGAGGACAGAAACTCTTGAAACAAGTTCTCAATTAAGGTTTAACCGATGTTAATTACGTCTGTTAATGGGTGAGGACGAATCCGGGTTAGACAGTGGTTCGACCCAGATGCAGTACAAATTTTCATAGAAAAAAAGCCTTATCTGACAGCTAGATAAGCTACTAGATCTACTTTCACGTATTCATACGTTAAGTCATGTTATCCGCAGCTGTCACTTTTGATATATTATCAATGCCTATAAAATGACCTTAATAAAATAATAAAATTTTATAAATTTTGTCCGGAAAAAATTATGTTTGTGTTATATAAAAGGCTCTTCCAATTAAAATTGGACTATATACTAGACCATTTTTTTTCATCAAGCTAGAGGCCAGGAATTTTTTCAGCCAGCGTGTTAAATTATTGATTACATACTTGAAAACTTGCAATTTGAAAACAAGTTTTCACATTTTAAGCCGATGGTTGCTAAGGTTCTTGACTACTTTTTCATTGAATGAGAACATAGATGTTAACTGTATATTTGACTCTTCTTAGAAACAACCTAATCTCACAGTTCTAAAAGCTACAGTATTTAATTTAATTCGTCATGGCTAGATTCTCAAAATGTATATGTCACAATATTATTGATAGCCTGGACTCGACACACCGTGGATCCTTATCCTCACTTCCGGGCCCATCCTCATCCTGTTTCATTTTGTTGGCAGTACGGGCGCTAGAGCATGCGACATAAAACAACAGCCGACCAGTTTTTTTTTTAGTCCAACTTAGCGGCCGCGTTAATCTCACTCTTCGACGTTCCGCATGGAACAATGCGTCTCCAGTGGCGTCCTATTTATAGTCTGTCCTGTCTTATTTCTCTGTGTGTGTGTGTAGACACACGCGTCGAGGTGTCGGGCACGTGCCGCACATGTGTCTGACAGGCGACAAAACTCTCGTATCATTCACTTCTGTATCAATACTTTGTTTGGAACATGTTTTTACAATCTTTGTTAACCCTGTTTCGTCACATATTTAGTCATCATTCCTTGCGGTGGTTTGCTTCAGTGACTGATCCCGTCCGCTGCGGGAGGAAGGGTCCGGTTTCTGGTAGATCAAAGAGAACCTTAATCAGTGTTCCCTCAAACTTTCGCTCGCATACCCTTTTCCGGGTCATGGCTTAAAAAAAGTACTCGGGGTGACCTGGTGGTCTAGGGGTAAGGTGTCAGACTTCTGTGCTGGCGGCCGGGGTTCAATCCTCGGTCCCGGCACAGATTTATCTGATTACCAAACCTCTTCCTTCACCTCTGACAAGACATCTTGTGAATGTGTGGAATGCCAGGCCTCCACCGTGGTTCGGATTCCACGTTAAACTGTAGGTCCTTCATTTCATCTCACAATCACCCTACCATTACACATTAGCGTAAGTGCGTATAGCCCGAACGGGTAGTAAGACGCGGTGCTAATAATAACAAAAGTACCCCTTCCAGCGCTTCATAAAAAAAACCTAAACAAATATCTACGACACGTTCTTGTAAACTATAAACGATCGTTCAACATTTTAGTAAAACTTTAATGGCAAGCTTAATAAATTCGTGACCAGTGGCGATGAAACAGTTTGGGGCGTAGGGGGTATTAATACCCTTTTGGAAAGAACTCGCCCGCTCCTCCACCTGGAATAAATTTACCCCCGTTAGATTTATTCTCAAATTTGTTACGTTTTAAAACGTACAGTAGTCTTCTCAAAATAGCTTTTAGAGGCTCACTATAGTTAGCTTCTAGAGGCATCTGATTTTTAAACTGAATCTTGAAGAAGACCATTCGAATAGCTTCTGAAGAGATATAATTTTCAAAAGATTCCAGGCTAGTATCACTCCAAATAGCTTCAAAGAATATCAATTTTCAACATTTGCTGGGACAGAGCATTTTAGCCCCCTTCGGTTTGGGGAAGCAAGCCTATGCTTTTTTTTCTTTCTATTCACCCCACTCCCCCTCCGACCCCACCCCAACCTTACGCAAACAATGTTGGTCATTGGCTTTTACAGAGAGAAAGAAAGGCTTATTAAAGTGGATTTGTTTATCACCGCGTCTTATAACCGTTTGAGTTATACGCTTATGTACTAATTGCACTAATGGTTTTAGAGATTAGGAAGGCTAGATTTAGAGGAAGTGTACCCTAATTCACGCGGAGGGAGAATGGAAAATTATTTTGGAAAAACCCTCAGTACACCCGACCAAGATTTGAACCTTGATCTCCTCATTATTGGTAGTATAGTCTACTGCGAGAGTAGTGCCTTAGACCATGTGGCCACCGAGCTAAGCTAAGATTTGCTCTGCCAACTCTTTAGAAAAATAGCGGACCATATATTTAAATGTGTTGGTTCACACAAAAAGCTAATCTACGCCTTGCTACGCCGTGCTATGTTTTTTCCGATTGCTGGCCGGGCAATTTTTCCATTTCCCATCTTGAGTCATCTTACGTTGCGCATGCGTATAACTCAACTTGGGTCCCGTGTTGAACAAACGCAGTGCTGGTTTGGTGAAAATAACTAAATAAGTTTGAAATTTTGTTTTCAGTTTGTTTCGCGTGTATTTAAGTAATATTACATTTAGGTTTTATATTTAATAAATTATTTTATATTAAAATGGAAGCGTTAATTGAATAAGTCAAATCTCACCTCTTAAATTTTCTTCATCTTCCGAAACAACTGCTAACAGCAGCATCTTTTCTTCCTCAGTACTTTCATCTGAATTCAAACAAGACATTTTGGAGAACGCCATCATAACTAAATTTCACTGGAGCAGACCAGAAAGAAACAACACGGAATTCTGGAGTGAACGGAAGGACCATGGCTTAGCTCAGCTTAGCATTCTGTGTGTATCGGCGTTAACACCATCATTGTAATGAAATGCGGATAGACAGGACGGGCAAGTAGCACGTGGTTCATGTCATGGAAAGTCGCTTGAAGCTGTTTGTTTCGTTGCTGCAATTGTAGTGGGTTTGTTTCACCTTAGGGGGTAATGTTGAACTGGGATGAATCGCATACACTGGCACCGTGTGAGATCTTTGTACATTATGTAGATGTTGTGGTCGACAACCTTTTTGATATCGTGGGCCGTATGGGTTGTAAAAAAATGTGGGCTGTAGATAAGGTTTAAAAACAATATCGAACATTAAAAAAAAGTCAGTTCGATGTTAGGTACAGTAGGATCTGGTTAATTCGAGATTGATAGTTCGAACCCATCATGATCCCCCATGAAATCCCCATTTAAATCAACGGTTTAAAAAAAACAATTTAATTCAAATTTGAAAAGGAATTATTCGGATAATTCGAAGCTATCCATTGTAAAAAAATGTTCGGGCTTCTACTAATTTCAAACCTAACTTAACGATCTTTATTAAATCCCCCCAGATGCCAAGAATGTCATATAAAGTTTGTAATTGACGCATAGAAAAAGAGAAAGCGGGGAATTGTGTACCGGCGGCGAGCGGGTCGCCAAAGATGTGTGGACCCGGCTTTCATATCTTCTGCGTGACAATGTAATCACGTCTGAAACTTTCTTCTGTTAATTTTTCAAGTTTTATATTTTGTGTTTACATTTTTCTTGTTTTTTAAAGTTTATACATACAGTGTATGTGTTTTACATCTAGCATATGTATAAAATACGTGTGTATTTATATGTGGAATATTATTTTGAAGTTAGATATTAATAACAATGTTTAGTCAACATTTTGTATATTTCGAATTTTTCTAGATATTTCTTGTACTTTTAATTTAAAAAGTTCTACTATATAATTATCCTCGATGTGTTTTGGCATGCACTGTTATTGTTAGAGTCTTTCCCCGTCTCCGATTATTGCTATAGAGAACATTTCAGGGGTGATAAACTTGGGACAATGAATCAAGATGTATCTACACCTCGTTAACCCCGAAAGGTCGCAGCAATCTTAACTTAATGGATCGCACTATGGCCATAGCTTATAAGCTCTACCATAGTGGAATAATGTAAGGTAAGCGTTGATATCTTACCAGATAGACAAAGACTAGACCTACATACATTTTTACGAAATTTTTGGTGGGACAGATGATCAGGTTTCCAACCGCTCATGTAGATATTCAAAACAAACATCAAAACTATTTAACACTTAATATTTAAAAATAGTTTACATCGTTGATTGAACTAAAATTTACTTTTCTATAAATTTCACTTTTTCGTTCGTAAAGCCTGGTCCACACGCAACGTTTTATTACTCAGTTATGATGACTGCGCATGCGAAACTGTGTAAAAAAACGTTGCGGTTCAAGGATATCCGCACAGTACAGTTTTCAGCGCTGTTTTTCCCCACTCAGTTCCGAGGAATCCAATTTTTTGCAATTTGTCTTTCAAAACGAGGGCAAATAAGCATAAGTACACGCGAAAAACTAGGGCAAATTAAACATAAGTACACGCGAAAAACTAGGGCAAATTAAACATAAGTACACGTGAAAAACTAGGGCAAATTAAACATAAGTACACGTGAAAAACGAGGGCAAATTAAACATAAGTACTCTTGAAAAACTAGGGCAAATTAAACATAAGTACACGTGAAAAACGAGGGCAAAATAAACATAAGTACACGTGAAAAACAAGGGCAAATTAAACATAAGTACACGTGAAAAACGAGGGCAAATTAAACATATGTACACGTGAAAAACGAGGGCAAATTAAACATAAGTACACGTGAAAAACTAAGGCAAATTAAACATAAGTACACGTGAAAAACGAGGGCAAATTAAACATAAGTACTCTTGAAAAACTAGGGCAAATTAAACATAAGTACACGTGAAAAACTAGGGCAAATTAAACATAAGAACACGTGAAAAACTAGGGCAAATTAAACATAAGTACACGTGAAAAACGAGGGCAAATTAAACATAAGTACTCGCGACGCTAAAAATGTTCCAAACATTGACTACTGAAAATACACAAATTAAGGGGTGTCCGTAAGAAACTCACGTGAACATTGACGAATATTAGTCATAGTTTAATATTAAAAAAAGAAAACCTAATTTTATGATCCCTGTTTTTGCACCATTATCGAAGGGAAACTGAGCAACACGTGTCGAGGAGACGGAAAAGACCATGCATACGCACCACAAGTCTGTGCCGTGTTACGATACCTTTTTCTTTTCTAGTTGAACTTATTTTGGCCGTTAAAATATTGAAAGTATAGGGTATAATGAATTATTAAGGTTATTTGTATCACACCACATTTTTATTAATTACGTTATCACCTGATTACAACTTTTATGCTTAATAAAATAGTGAAGTCCCCCATCATTATGGTACCCGAGCGTCACACAGTTCACCCGAGTCCTCCCGTAATTCAAAAACCAGAATGCCAGATTTTCTCGGCCCAACCCTACTTAATACCTCGGTTGGACCGCTATTTACTGGTCATTACAGTCCTACCCTTCTTCACCATGTTTGAATTTGCACCAATGGGAACGTGGCAAATTCAAACTGTTAGAAGGTACTCGAAGTTTTATTGTTTCCCCTTCCTGACGGTTAGGCCGCCGACTCAGTTCCTCATCTGGTTGACCCCCCCTTCCCCCCAGGAAAGGGAGACACATCAACTGTCTTTCTTATTTGTATACTTATAAATAATTTGTCCTTATCAGCCGTTCGCCGATAAATATGCTGTTGGGGTCAGTTTTTAGTCTCCGTGTACCGGGCCCAATATGTTGGAAATGGTGGTACCGGGGGGGGGGGGGATTATATTCCCTATAAATCAGTTGAACTTTATATAAGTGTGAAGCACCAGTTAGAGTGGTTCCCTGTCGTAGGCCGGCCTGAGTTGGCGGAATATGTGGGGTGCTCGTGTCAAGGACGAGATCATCATCACACGCCCACTTTTTTAAAAAAAAAACTGTTCATTCTGATGTACGTGACGTGTCAAGATGTATCTGCATCATTTTACTAGATCTAATACCAAATATTTCACTCACGTGAACAGCTTCTTGCTTGTTTTCTTAGTACCGAGTCTTACTACACGTGCAGGTTATATACTCTTATGTACTAATTACGCTAATGGCTCTAGGGATTATGAAGGCTATATTTATAGAAAATGTACTCTGAATTTGCGTGAGGAGAGTGGAAAACTGTTTTGTAAAAACTATCCTCAGTACACCTGATCGAGATTCGAACCTCGATCTCCCCGTCATCAACAGTCTAATCTAACGTGAGAGCAGCGCTTTAGACCATGCAGCACCAAAGCAGGTAATTAATTGATTAATAAGGTTGATCCTAATAATTTGTGCTGGATTGGATGGCGCCAGCCGCTAGCTTCAAGGACGTGCGCCTAATGCGAATCTACAGGTTTGGTATGTTATGAGTCTAAAGTGCTGCCATATGAAGCAGAACATATCACATTCATATATTACGCCTGTTTGTCTTGTTAATTTTATGGTAATGCAATGACGTCAAGGGGACAAACTTGCGGCGCGACACGTCCTGAACGTCACTTCCTTCGTGCCGCTTGACGTCAACTACAGATGTCGGTTCATAATATTCTCGCGTTGGCCAACCTCTGTCCTCAAACCTAGGCAAACAAATCCTAGCCACACACACACACACACTTTGCCGATTACAGTATAGTTTTGGCTCATATCCTGACCGAGGACTCAAAACCTGAATTTTCTCCACAATCTGCGACGTAGTCTTACTTTGTTTAGGTCGGGAGGAAAAGGGAGTGGGAGAATTGTAGCTAGATTCAGCAAGTAAGAAAGAAAGTGGGGTATTCCCCAGTAAAGATTGTTTTTAAATGCATGCCTCTAAAAGTTATTTGAAGGTTATTTACTAAATGGTTTTTCGGGCTCATCGCCATCCCCTACAATTTATTTTTTATAGTGAATGCTTTTAAAATCCATATAAAGTGTTAAAATTGATCAATACTTAATAGGGTTTAATGCATTTTCTCACATCAGAGGCGTGTCGTGAAGTGTTGCAAGGGTAAGGAACATAAGTTTAAACCGTACCTGTGAATTGTTCGTACACCTCAGTCGAACACTCATTGGTCAGGTATCGAGGGGAATACATTACCGTGTGAGGCATGCAGAGCATATGAATGATTGGTCAAATAGGGTCCGAGTGGGCGATAACAAATAACAGGTAGAGTTTTACAAGGTGGCCGCGTGGTCTGAGGCGAGACTGCCGATGTCGGGGAGATTGAGGCTCGAATCTCGGTCGGGTGTACTGAGGTTTTTATTTTCCAAACTGTTTTTTACACTTTCCTTCCACGAAAATGCGGGTACACTTCCTGTAAATATAACCTTCCCAATCGCCAAAACCATTAGCGTAATTAGAACATAATTGTATAACCCGAACGGTTATTAAGATGCGATGCTAAGAAAAAGTTCTGCTTCCCTTGCGACATTCCAATAGACGCCACTGTCTCACAACCAAAAAATAGCTTACATTAAAAAAATCTATTGTTCTACACGTCTGTCTGTTCGACCGGGCTTTCAACCAACAACTTAAACTTAACTAAGGACACAGAAAGTGGAGGGGGTAAAACAACAAGTAGCCTAACTTCTCTAGTTGGGAAGTAGGTGGCCTGGTGGTCTAGGGGTAAGGTGTCAGACTTCTATGCTGGGGTACGGGGTTCAATCCTCGGTCCCGGCACAGATTTATTTGATTTCCAAACCCTTCCCTCACCTCTGACAAGACATCTTGTGAATGTGGGGAATGCCAGGCCTCCACCGTGGTTCGGATTCCACGTTAAACTGTAGGTCCTTCATTTCATCTCACAATCACCCTACCATTACACATTAGCGTAAGTGCGTATAACCCGAACGGGTAGTAAGACGCGGTGCTAATAATAATAATAATAATAATAATAATAATAATAATAATAGTTGTGAAGTACGCATTACACGCACCGATTTCTTCGCGGGTTTACTGAGCTGGTGGAAGTTGTTGGAGGTCTGAAATAAACATTCACGACTAGAATGCAACGGTCTGACATCTGATCAGATCTTGTTGGAAAAACAAGTGCTCGCGGAGACAGGTGCATCCGCCATAGAATAAAATATCTTTGAGAAGTCCAAGCTGCTATTAAACACGCGGACTTATCCATGAGCTTTCCCAAAATATCCAACCATTCGTATATCCGTGGAGAAGTCGACAGGGTCTTCCCCATATTGATTTGTTCTACCTGTGAAAATTGGACTGTAATTCCCTCTTTTAGTTTCATGTTTCTTGCTGATATCTTGTAAAATAACAAGTGGATCTTTTATATAGCTTAATTGGAAAAACAATTTAAGTTTAAGAAAAATGGCTCTTAGATATTTTGTTGATTGAACCCTTTAAAGTTAAAAACTCACATCAAAACATATACATTTAGCTTCACAATTTTTTTTTACTGTCTATTTACCACATATGTAATTAGGCTGCTTTTTTGTTTTATTAATTATAAAATCATTACATTATGCATTAATATGACTCATTCATAACCTCGAAATATTTACTGTTTATATTCTTCACCACATTACTCAGTTTTACTACCTTAAGGGGTGTGTGTAGGCGACGCGAGAAAAGGTCAGTGTTTTAGCACTTTTTATAGCAAAACATTTTTTGTCCAAAATAAATAAAATATTGCTCCAGGAGCAACGTTTAGTTTTTCTTCACGTGGTGATATCAACAGTTGTTGAATATCTGTCATAAGCATAGCGGCATTAGATAACAAACTTTTTAAATGGAGAGAAAAAGTTATTATTAAATTCCAGGACACCCTTGACAGATAGATATTCATTCAACAACTGTTGATGTCACCATGCGAAGATTGGACAAAGAAATGTTTTGCCATCAAAACTGCAAAGTCACCCTAGCCTTTTCTCGCGTCCGCTTCCACGTCACCTTAATAGTATTCATGATAAATTCATTACTGTACTCTGTTAACTTTGTTTATTAACAAGACTGTGTAATCTGCCAATTTTCTTTAATTAATTGTAAATCTTTTGTGAACTACCATAATAAGAGTCTCTCTTCATGGGAGTTGTCTGTAGTGTTTTCTGTAATTGAAGTTAAGAAAAAAAATACTGTCACGTTTGTTTGAAGAACAGGAACTTTTTATAACCTGGAAATGACTCTCGTCTAAAGTAACCTCGTATGAATTTTGAAACCAGTTGATGTGACCCGCTAGCTGAGGAATGCTAGCAATGTCTGTCTTGAACCAATCTACTTGGACATATCGCAACTCGTACTAGCCAAATTTGGACATGGGGAATTTTTATTCCTTCGTCGGAGACTCGTGAACCCGCTTCAACTTAAGGTGGAATGGAAGGTGACGTAAGAAACGGCCGGTGTTTTAGCAATTTTTATGGCAAAATAAATAAAATATAATTTTCTTCACATGATGACCTTAACATTTATTGAATATTTTTCAAGGGTGTTCTGGAATTTAATGACAACTTTTTTTCCATCATTTAAAAAGTTTGTTAGATAATGCCGTCATGCTCATGTCAGATATTCAACTGTTGATATCACCGTGTGAGGAAAATTAGACTATGTTTCTACTGAAGCAATATTTTATTTATATATGCCAAAAAAAGTTTTGCAATAAAAACTTCAAATACTTGCTTTTTCTAGCGTCCCCTTTCCATTCCACCTTAAGAGTAGGCTGTGGTTACCAACCAATACTACTATTTTATAGTACATATACTCCTTTTGAGGAGTAAAACATCGTACTTTACTTTTAATTTATTGAAGCTAAATTTACTATTTTTGAAATGTTTAATTATAAGTAAAAGAAAATGTTGTTGGTTTTAAGTCAGGAACAAGTAAAAATAATATTTTTATTGATTACTATTATCTATATTAATAACATAATTATTAGTCCTTATTTATCGAATGTCACCGTCGATTTAAGTTACCAAAATACACAATTAAAAATGTTAAAGCTACCTACTAAAACATTATTTGAAAGGATGCATTAGGACATTTCTTTACACCAATTTCCCTGATGGAACATACTAATATATTTCCATAACATTTACCTGGCAATTTCAAATTCCAGGTTTTTCTAGATTTTCCCCGACTATGCCCACATGTATAAATGATCAGTTATGTAATTTATGTATTAGTGATAGTTGCACTTACGTTACTAAAAAAAGTGAAAAATAAATTTGATAACCCCTTTTCTCCCCCCATCATATTTAGAATGTATTCTGTCTACAGGTCCCGGTTATGGTGACCTTATTATAGGTCTAGTGTAGGATCCTAACTGGCGTAACGAGCTTGCCACCCTAAATTAAGTGTACCCGCATTTGCGTGGGGAGTGTAAAACCACCCTCGGTACACCCAACCGGTATTACTAACGTCGAACCCCAATTTTCCCGTCATTAGATGAGACCAGGGATGGGCAAACTATGGTCTGCCGATGTATTCAATCCGGCCCGTTGCGTACATTCCTTTGTCGAATGTACTCTAGAACGTGGTAGACTATAAACTTCATTTAACGTTCCCGTGACGTAAAAGTTCCCCCACTCCCCCCAAACAATGATTATTAAGTTAACTGCATAGTGATGGCTTTCATTAAAAAAAAACACGAAGAGAACCTTTACGTTACGTTACACACTACGTTACGTAAACATTATTATTGGGTGTTATGTCTTACGACTGGTCTATTCCTTTTGTCAGCGGACTTAGACCACCAATGCGCCCGCTCTGTCCTCTTCAGCTATAAGATTTTCTTCTTTCCTTCAAGTCAACATTAGGTTGATCGTGATCCCGTCATAAAAATATCTCCCCCCACCACTGCCCCCCCCCCCCCTCCCCAGTACCTGCCAGTTACACGTGTTGCACCGGCCTTACCCTGTATTCCAAGCTATAATTTATTTTTCCTGATATATTTACTAGCTTTACTATATTATTAACTTCACAATAATTATTATTTTGTTAAATACTTTAAATCACTTTTGCCTGTGCACTCTATTTATAATATATTCTACCTTTCTTGTAAATTAGTAAATAGATAAATCTAAAATTTATAATTGTTGTCCACTTTGTCCGACAATATATCAGCTTGGTCATTAATACGTCTACCTTAGGCTTATGTGTTAAGGGTCCCGGGTTAGATTCCCAAAATGATATATATTAATGTTTGGTGAATTGTCAGCCTAGAACTGGATGTTGAGAATTTCTTTGCAAACGAAACAAGTTTAATCATAGAAGTCCGCGTTAAATTATGGTAGAACACCCGTATTTATCAGTTAAAATATAATATATTGTGTAATATAAATGCATTATTAAATGAATGATGTTAAGTTAATGTTAGAACTTCTAAAAAGTAATTTAGAAATACTTATATAATAATATTGAAATTCTATTTATACCTAATTTTGATATTATTGGCTTTATAAAACCACTTATAATTTCCATAGCACTAACCATCGTTTTCAAAAATTACGATAGTATTTTATATGCTTATTACTTACATGTAATACCAATTCATATGACTGTAGGCTTACCTATGTATGCCTTATGATGAAACCTTTAATAATCTTTTCTAGACTGTGAGGACGGGAAGATCGAGGTTCGAATCTCGGTCAGATAAACTGGGGGTGGTTTTCCCTAAATGGTTTTCCTCCACGCAAATACGGGTTCACTTTCTCTAAATTCAACATTCCCAATTCCTAACCAATAGAGTAATTAGTACTTAAGAGTATAACCCGAATGGGTAGTAAGTAAGACGAGGTGTTAATAGAAAAAAAAAAGAGCAGGGTAGGGTGTGAGGGAAGGAGTCGGGAGGCGTGAGGTAAATTGCCAACAAAATAAAAGTATAATTTTGAAAATAAAAATAGCCTGTAGCTCATCAAAGGTGGAGTGTAGGTGAGACGGGGTAGACGAAGTGTACAAAAAGCTGCTGTTTTTTATGTCGTTGTCTTGATAAATGCGTGTACATGCGCGAAACTCTACTTATTGGATTTCATAAAACTATTTATGTTGGATGTGTTTTGTGGTCTAGGGGTAAGGTGTTATACTTCTGTGCTGGGGGTCCGGGTTCAATCCTCGGTCCCGGCACAGACTCATCTGATTGACAAACCCTTCCTTCAGCTCTGACAAGACGTGTATTAATCACAACTTGTGAATGTGGGGAATGCCAGGCCTCCACCGTGGTTCGGATCCACGTTAAACTGTAGGTCCTCCATTTCATCTCACAATCACCTACCATTACACATTAAGCGTAAGTGCGTATAACCCGAACGGGTAGTAAGACGCGGTGCTAATAATAATAATAATAATAATAATAATATAAATCATTTTATGGTCTAGTGGTCAGAGCTCTTGTCTCCAGTTCCATAGGTCCCAGGTTCGATCCCCATAGCCTTTAAAAAATGTATCTGTGAGGCAGTGGGTCTGGAATGGTGTCAAACTTAGCCTCATGAGCACAAATAAGGAGCTACTTAAATAATTAAGTAACTGATCCGGTTTATAAAACTGAGAGGAACGGCCGGGCTCCTCGTGCTGACCACAACACATTCTCTATCTTGACACTATCATCGCTAATGGCGGCAGCCGCTCGGTCGGTGTAGCTCTCTTTGCGGGCTCAGACCATGGAGTGGATGGAGAGTGTTTGTTGAGGTTGTGATATGTTTATTTAACTTTGATTATGTTTACATCTTTTTTAATTTCAAACCTGCATCGTTACTCCTAGCTTAGTTTAGGGCAACTTCATAACATGTTTGGGTCTGTGTGTGTGAATGCTCGTCATTATTGCCTCTGCCGCTATCTTTTGATAACCGAGTAGTAATTATGTGAGTTGTTTTCCCGGTGGGTTGTAGATCGTGATTACCGAGTTCAAATATAAAGGCGTTCTTTGTGGGAGTCTGTGGGACTTTCAGTGATCCGCCAGGCTGTTGGATTATTTTGATATCACGAGTAGAGATGTGAGCTGGAAAATGTTATTTGCCTTTTTTTCCCCGGAATTATTTTAATCTATAAATGGAACAAAAGCAATCAAAATGTCCTAGTTTCCACTTAAGTATAATCTGTTCCACGGACATTTACATCAGACACTTTCTCAAATCAATGGGTCAAAACAAAGCAATGAAGGTACTCCAGTATTTTCTTAGGCTCACGAAACGAGTAATGTGGGGGTCCCCTGACGGTCTACTATTGTTACTGATGTCAGGTTCCCTGGTATACTGTTGTTAATGATGTCAGGGTCCCTGGTATACATGTTTTACTGATGTCAGTGTCCCCTGGTATACTGTTGTTATATGTCAGGGTCCCCTGGTCTACTGTTGTTACTGATGTCAGGGTCCCCTGGTCTCTGTTGTTACTGATGTCAGGGTCCCCTGGTCTGCTGTTGTTAATGATGTCAGGGTCCCCTGGTATACTGTTGTTACATATGTCAGGGTCCCCTGTACTACTGTTGTTACTGATGTCAGGGTCCCCTGGT
Source organism: Timema cristinae (assembly GCA_039000515.1). NCBI lineage: Eukaryota > Metazoa > Arthropoda > Insecta > Phasmatodea > Timematidae > Timema > Timema cristinae. The sequence continues at coordinate 18,995,947 of JBCFYV010000024.1, read as the reverse complement.
CTACTGTTGTTACTGATGTCAGGTCCCCTGGTCTACTGTTGTTACTGATGTCAGGGTCCCCACTGGTTCTACTGTTGTTAACTTGATGTCAGGGTCCCCTGTAGTATACTGTTGTTACTATGTCAGGGTCCCCTAGTCTACTGTTGTTACTAATTCAGGGTCCCCTGGTCTCTGTTGTTACTATGTCAGGGTCCCCTGTCTACTGTTGTTACTAATGTCAGGGTCCCCGTTACTGTGTTACTATGTCAGGGTCCCTGTTACTGTTGTTACTAATGTCAGGGTCCCCTGGTCTACTGTTGTTACTAGTCAGGGTCCCCGGTTACTGTTGTTACTAATGTCAGGGTCCCCCGGTTACTGTTGTTACTAATGTCAGGGTCCCCTGGTCTTCTGTTGTTACTAATGTCAGGGTCCCCTGGTTACTGTTGTTACTATGTCAGGGTCCCCGGTTACTGTTGTTACTGATGTCAGGGTCCCCTGGTCTACTGTTGTTACTAATGTCAGGGTCCCCTGGTCTGTTTACTGTTGTTACTTTTCTAATGTCAGGGTCCGTTCTGTTCATCAGGTCCTGTCTACTGTTGTTACTATGTCAGTTCCTGTATGTTGTTACTGTCAGGTCCCTAGTTACTGTTGTTACATAATGTCAGGGTCCCCTAGTCTACTGTTGTTACTTATGTCAGGGTCCCCTAGTATACTGTTGTTACTAATGTCAGGGTCCCTAGTCTACTGTTGTTACTATGTCAGGTCCCACAAGTATATCTGTTGTTACTAATGTCAGGGTCATCCCTGGTTCTGTGTTACTAATGTCAGGTCCGCACTATTGGTCGTTACTGTTGTTACTAATGTCAGGGTCCCCGGTATACTTGTTGTTCTAAATGTCAGGGTCCCCTGGTCTTCTGTTGTTACTAATGTCAGGGTCCCTGGTCTACTGTTGTTACTATGTCAGGGTCCCCTATGTTGTCTACTGATTGTGTACTGATGTCAGGGTCCCTGTCTACTATGTTGTTACTAATTCATGTGTTACTAATCGGTTCTGTTATCACAAATGTTGGGTTCCCTTGTCTGCTGTAGCTCAGATAATTATGTTAATGATTCAAAATTATAATATAAATAAAAAGGTTGTATAGAATTTTAATGTTACATTGCTGCAGAAATTTAAAAAAAATATCATTTTATCATTTCAGACATCACTGTTGAAATACAAATGTCAAAATAAAACACTATTGATTTTATTTTATTTTGAATTATTTGTTAAACTTAGTCACATAAATCAATACTCATATATTGAATATTATGAAAATTGTTTAGGTAAATTTGTATAATCATCATTCTCAATATTAATAACCACACACTTTTGTCCTACAAAAGATTGTGTGATGACAGAGGTATAAACTATTATGTAGCTCTAATTATTGTAAAACATTTTGTCATTTTGAGTTTCTGGGAAGGTTAATGGATGGTGAAGTTTAATCACGAGCCATTGAATTCTTCTTTCAAAACAGACCAACTACTGTGTCTCTATCATGTTGATGGTTTCACTATGGCTGTCATGTTTGTAATAGACTTTAGTTAATACTATTACCTGTGTCATGCATATTGTTTTGAATTTACTTAGGACTGTTGATAACTCAATCTACACCCATTTTGAAATCTGCAAATATGTACATTTTCAAATTATGCAATATTATGTCACAATACTAAATTATTTTGGATAGTGTAACAATATTTAAAGTGTGTATGATGGGTATTTGAAAATTTACATATCTATTTGTAGATTAAATAGAAAGTCTTTTAGTGTCAATACACCACTATTTTATAGAACATTTGGTTCTTCTCATGAGTCAATATTTGAACACTTGTTAATTCATTTATTAAAGTTAAAAAATAACAGCAATACATATCCAAGCAATCTGAGACATAGTCAAAAAATAAGGTTTATATTTGTTTACTGTCATATTCATTGAAACAAAAAGTTTGTCATTAATAAACATAAAAAAAATAATTGGCAATGTTGTTGGTTGATATGGAAAAAAAAGTATAAAAATCATTAAAGAATGTTGTTAAAGTTTATACACCATGCCTTTAAGAATTGGTATCATACACGATCTTTCGACATTCAACACTATGTAATTGTAAAGGTCAAAAGATCTCACTGCTAACAAATTCATGAAGGCATGGTGTGTATTAACTTCAACAATATTCTTTAATGTTTTAACTCTTAATTTTTTTTTTTTTCAATTGCATGGAGACAAACCATATGTTTAGATTAATTTTACTATAACAATCTTTTAGTTAACAGATAAAAACTACTTTCTTATGTCTCATTCTCATTGCTAAACTATTGTTGGTATGTTAAGACTTTTTGATAATTCTTGATGTCAAATTGTCAAACTATTAAAAATATATTCATTGAAAAAAAAAAAAAATTAAGAGTTAAAACATTAAAGAATGTTGTTAAAGTTTATACACCATGCCTTTAAGAATTGGTATCATACACGATCTTTCGACATTCAACACTATGTAATTGTAAAGGTCAAAAGATCTCACTGCTAACAAATTCATGAAGGCATGGTGTGTATTAACTTCAACAATATTCTTTAATGTTTTAACTCTTAATTTTTTTTTTTTTCAATTGCATGGAGACAAACCATATGTTTAGATTAATTTTACTATAACAATCTTTTAGTTAACAGATAAAAACTACTTTCTTATGTCTCATTCTCATTGCTAAACTATTGTTGGTATGTTAAGACTTTTTGATAATTCTTGATGTCAAATTGTCAAACTATTAAAAATATATTCATCTATGATGTAGTGTCCAGTTAATTAAGTATTATGAATGTATAAAATATCAATAAATTTAAATCTCTAGATGAAATGATATTGTGTTAAGGTAGCCGGCCATCTCTGTTAGTGATACAGTATATTTCAGTGCCCTTAAAATACATTGAGCTCTGTTATTTTCTGCAACTACTTCTCTATTCTGTCTAAGCTTATACTTACTTTCACCCTTCACCTACAACTATCCTTTGTTATGTCAATTAGAAAGAGAGGAAATAAAATTATGATATTTATTTTATCATGGTAAAAAGAGATTCTCACAACTAGTTCTCAAATATTTTAAAATTGTCGGTTATGAGCCTATCAAAAAATTACTATATTTGATAGAGGAAGGCTAAATTTAGAGCCCTTTTTCATTAAACCTACTCTCATAGCTCCTCAAATATGATTAAAAAGTTATTGAAAATGATCTAATGTGCATTTCAACACATTTTTTTAATATTAATAAAATTCAAAATATAGGGTTGTTAAGGAAAAAATAGCCCTGTTGGAATATTTTGACTTTATTTTGGTGCTAACCATAAATAATGCATCATAGAATTAAATATTGTTTTAGAGACAAACGTCTGCGTGGCAACTTCTTGCTTGTTGAGGTGGCCCCCTTAAGGGCTCTTTAATGGTTCTATGTTAATATAGCTAATTAAGTCTTAAAAATATTATTACATCAAGATGGTAAAAACCCAGTTTAAATGGATTTACAAAAATGTCTCATTTTTGCTTACAGAGTGTGATAGCAGTAGCCCCCCAAGCTGGAAGCCCCGTGGAGGTAAGCTGGCCCGGCGAGCCCGCTCTTTCAAGGAGGATTTCTTAGAAATATTGTCTCAGATGCGGTCCCCAGGCAGTGGGGGTGGTCAGAGGTCGGGATCCCCCCACTCCCCAAAGACTCGGATCAATCATAAGGGCTCCAGCGTCGACACAGTGGACACGGACAAGAATCCACTCCGTGATCTGGACAGGCTCGTCAAGCAGGTGAGTTAGCACTTTGTCACCACTCCATAATAATGTTCTAAGTACACTCTGTTTACCCTGAATGGTAGCATTATTATCTTGGTGGACTACACCAGAAGTTGGTAACCTTTTGGACCTTGTATGAGTTAGAAGAAAAAAAATAAAAATAGAGCAAACATTTTCATCTTTATATTTTTCTCATATAGTAATTAGCATTAGTATAGTTTTTATGAACACAATTGTTTGATTGTTAAATTTATATTTAATAGGGCTTTTTTTTTTACTAATTTAATTGATTACTACAAGATCCTAAAGTTCTGAACTTTTTTTAATACTCTGTATAACTCTTGTAGAGAAATGAAACATTTTATAATAATTTATTGTGACCATTTTATAATAATCTGTTGTGACACAAGATTGGAATATAAAAAGTCCAATAGTTATGTTGCTAAGTTTAGGGCACTGTTGATGTTATCCTTCAATTTAAACTTTCTTAAACTCTTATAAATTTTATCAACAAAAACCTTAAATAAAATGGAGATTTTGGTTTCATGTCTTGAAAGTGGAGTGGTAAACTGTTCACTTATTGATGTCCTAGGTTCTAATAACCTCACATATGCTATAAAAATAAGTTTTTTTTTATTTTATATTTATAAGCCACACCTACAGATGAGATTTGTATTTGAAATTTCTGATTAATAATTGTGCCAATTATAATGTGGAGATGATAAGTTATTTCCCTTAACTATTTTTTAATTTGAGTTATTTAAATTGGTCTTTATGTTTTATTTTTATTATCATCATGCCCCTACTACCTGTTCAGGTTATATGCATATTGAAAAAATTATAAGTACTCTAATGGGGTAGCGATGAGGATTGAAGCATTTTAGAAGTAGTCTATTCACATTTGCTTGGAAGGAGTGTGAGAAACAATTTAGGGAAAACCACCCTCAGTAGACCAAACCAGGATTCAAACCTCGATCTCCCCATCATCAGCAGGCCAGTCTAAAATGAGAGTGACACCTTAAACAATTCAGCCACTGGGAGCTGGTCTTTTTTTTTTACCGATTATATTATCACACAACTTAACAAAATAACTTAATTATAGAAACCACACATTTTCTCAGTCATTGATTATTCAATGAGAAAGAGAATGTCTAGATTTTGCCAAAGACGTGTGTGTATATATATATTCAATCACGTCAAAAATTGAATACAGGATCTTTAGTTCAGTAGGAAGATGTACTCTTTACTTTGCCAAAGTGTCAGACATACCTTAATTAATTTGTGGCCGCATGCTCTAACTCGCTACTCTTGTGTTAGACTAGACTGCCAAAGACTGGGAGATCAGGGTTCGACACCAGTCAGTTGCACTGGAGGTGGTTTTTTCCTAAATTATTTTACACTCTCCTTCCATGTAAATGTGGGTGTACTTACTCTAAAAAAAAAACCTTCCTAATCCTTAAATCATTAGTAGAATCATTACACAGGCGTATAACCCGAACAAGTAGTAATAAGTGATGCTAAAAGGAAAAAGGTTAATTTTATCCTGATAGATCAGTTTGCAATTTTAGCATGTGCTACACCAGTGTAAATAGTCTTAAAGGTTATCGATATTGTTTTTTTTTTTCAGGTCCAGTATGCCTTAAAGCATTTTCAGGATGTGGTCAGTAAAAACAAATTAGAGGTGTTGCCTGGAAATGGAACTGTGGTGTTAGAAACCATTACAACTATACATGGCGTGCTCAAGACATATGTCCTTAATGACCAGAGGTACTACATTTAATTAGTTAAAATGAAACATTGGGTTGGAACTAGGCTCACTATATTGAAAGTTTTATATATACAACATATTGACTTGTTATCAATAATACTCCCCAATATTATAGTCTGTGTCTTACTACCTGTTCAAGGTGCCCACATAATTATTTACACTGTTGTGGAAGGAAATGTACCTGCATTTGTATGGATACTTGAAAACTCTTTACGAGAAAACACCTTTAATACACATGGCTGGGATTCAAACCTGGTCTCCCTGACATCAGCAATCATGTATTTTGTGAGAGCAACTCCTTAGGCCAGTGATTCAAAACCTTTTTTGTTTGAAGGAACCCTTAAAATATTTCGTAAAATCCCGAGAAACCCCTACCTGGCTAACACATATTAGGTTTGATAGGGGTAAATTATAAAATGTAAGTGTAGACCAGTTATTATATAATAATTAGCACATACTTTTAAATTAAATAAATATTTCAAGCCTATTTATTGCCTATTTCTATTTACTAATTACTGTCCTTTGGAACTTGAACTTGGCTTTAAAAAATGTTCTTCCTTAACTCACTTTTAACATTATTACCAGCACTCTACTCTTCATCTTCTTTGGATACACGAGTTTTCTTAGAAAATTTCCACATTGTTCAAAAATTATGAACAGACTAATAAAAAGCAGGCTTTTGCGAATTCTCACAGAACCCTGGACATGAGCTCGCAGAACCCTGACATGAGCTCGCAGAACCCCTCACATGAGCTCACAGAACCCCAGTGTTCTACGGAACCCTGGTTAGGAATCATTGCCTTAGAATATGCAACCATCAAAGCGAAAGACCTGTAATAATTAAAATTCAAGTCTGGTACATCTATCTATATGTTGAAGAGGACAGTAAGAAAAAGCGAGCTACTCACATTTATGTTTTCTCTATACATAGGTTTCTACTACAGTTTTGAATGTCTTGACATAAACATTCTCTTGCTAGTTTGATCGAAAACACAACTTTGAGTTTTTGGAATTATTCGTCAACCCATAGTTTCAATATAAGGTAGAATTTTTACAGTTTCATTTATGAAAAATTTGACTTTAATTTCCCTTTCGGGTTATACACTTAAGCACTAACTACGCTAATAGGTTAGGATTTGGGAAGGTTGAATATAGAGGAAGTGAACCCACATTTGCGTGGAGGAAGAGTGGAAAACCATTTAGGAACAACCCCCCCCCCCCCTTCCCCACTTCACTCGATTGAGATTCAAACCTCAATCTCCCCGTCATTGTCAGTCTAGATCAACACGTAATTAGTGCATTAGCCATCTATGCCACTGAGGCAGGTTGGTTACTGATATAAAGGACCACTAGTTAAAGTGAATATTTTTTACAGGATTTATAACAAAAACTTTTTTGGTTAGAATAAATACAATATTTCTTCAACAGACGTATTAAGTTTAGTTTGTTACCAAGAATAATCCCAACAGATATTATTTGTCATGACATCACATAATTCCAACAAACATTATTCAAGAACTGTTTAGATTACCGTATTATATGTAGAACATTAAATTCAACGTATATATATTCTGAAGAAATACTTTATTAATTTATGCCAAAACTGTTTTTTTTCAACAAAAGCTCTAAGAGTTTGAACCTTAACTCACACATTCCTTTCTATCCCACTTCACCCCCAAAAAATGACTCTTTTCTGAAGTAAACACAAAACCAGATTAATAATGCCTGTAACATACATTTTAACTTTATATTTTGATGCCATTCATCAATGTTTCATTTTATTATGTATTGTAATAACCTTGCCCTAGGATGGGATGTTTATTTAAAACTAACATAACAGTGTTGAAACAAAGTGAGTGGAAGAACTGGTCTAGCTTACTTGTTGTGATATGTTAGGAAAAAACGCTAACAATTCATAACAGCTTGCCCTCACTAGATAGCAACTGTTGTGCCCAGGGTACCGCAAGTTATCCTGACAGATTAAGCCCATGGAAAGGCTGGTGGTTACAGTATTCAAATTAACGTATTTTTTTTAATCCCCTATATTTTCTACTGTTTTTCTTAAGCAAGTATACAATTGTTATGTTATAGTTCCACACTTGTGTCTGCAACAAACCAAGTGTATCAAAGTCTTGCCAAGCTTATCAAGCTATGCGATGATGTTTTGCTTCACGGAGAAAAGGCGCTCAACAAGGAGAATGTTACAGAAGTTATTCACCTCGTAGAAGAAGCTGTTCAGGTTTGTACATTAGTGTGTCGTTTTTTCAAAGACAACTTAATTAAATAATTATCATAGTTGCACAGTCACTGAAAGAATATTTGTATGTATGTTAAAGTTTATTCTATTAATGTTGGTCCAGGTCAAATATTGATCTACATAGGCATTTTTTTAAATATTAATATTAATATGATACATTTTAATACATTTTGTCCTTTACCTGAATGCATATATGACCTAATTTGCTTTTATTCAAAACACAAGGAAGTAATTTTATATTTTTCTTCGTGTTTTTAGTACCTGTTTAAATCATACATCAATTATGCTAAATGGTAATTAAAGGGCTGAGGAAAATGAAAAATATGCCTGCATTTGTGTGGGTGGAGTAGAAAACCATTCAAGAAAAACTACCTTCAGTACACCTAACTGGGATCTGAACTCCAATCTTTGTAGCGTCTCGTAACCAAAATTTTAGGCAAACTAGGAGGGCGAGTTTGGAGGGGCTTCATCCGCCAAGCTTAAAAGGGGAATTTTTTGAATATTATAGGCTTCAAAAAGCTATTTGGAGTTTTTTTTTTTAATGATAATTGTGGCCGTGGGCGAATTTCTGTTCCATGATTTACATAAGGCACACATGCTTATCTCAATTCTCAAAGTTATAATGTGTTTTTTATGTCACCTTTCTACTGCACATATTTTCTTTAGCCAAAGTCTAGTCTTGATTATGTGAATATGTGAGGATTTTATTACATAAAGGAAGAATAAATTTTTTTAAAAAAAGAATGTGTCTCACAATTTTAAACTACTGGTGTAAGATGATTTTTAATGCCTCAATACGATCTCACTGAAATCTAACTTAGATCACACTACCCGATAGCCCATCTCTTTAGGCTGATATCTTTTAACACCTTCATAAAGTGACACCATTACAGAATGTGTACCGGTATGTGCCTAAAATATGTTTGCATTGAATTGAAATCTTAAAGAAAATAGGGTTGTAATATATTTAAGTTTTGTATATAGTGACTGGAAAAAGTTGGTAATCAGCTCTTGAAAACCTTGAAAAGCCAAGGAATTTTAAAATATAGTTCATCTGGACACCCTGCAATATTTTTAACAATATTTTCCTATTTATTCTAATTATAATAGATAGCATAGTTGTATCTTATACCCATTTGATTGTAATGTTTGTTAATTTTATGTTTCCATTCTGTAGAACCTAGTATCTCTAGCTCAAGATAAAATAGCAAACAGAGAAAGTAACTTCAAGTCTGTCAGTAATCACAACAGTAACAACCATCCGGTTGCCGACCGTGGCTCTAGCTACTCCATGGTGAGTGGTGACCTAATGCAGCGTAGTTCCCTGCCAGATATTCCTCTCACACCAAGAGAGCGTCAGATTCTCGAGCAGACATCCTCGTCTGTTTTAGAGAGACATTCGGGACACACTATACCACACTCGCAAAGCTCTGAATCTGTACTTGATGCTAGTCCTCCTCCTAAACCGCCACATCCTGCTAGGTAAGCTGCTTTGGTTATAAATATGAAATATAAATGTACACTCATGATAGATCTTAACTGGCCCCATACCATAATGGTCAGCTCACCTGGTTATCAACCTAGAAGTTCCAGGTTCAATTCTTGGCTGATGTGGGTATTTTTTTCCAAAAGGGAAACTATCCCAACGGTCGCCAGGTTCTGGTTAGCTAGGCTTAAGTTAGGTTAAGAATTTATACCAGTTTCACACCCTCATATTCACTGTCACCATTACCCCATCTCTTCAGGACATGGAAAGTGCCTCTACAGAAAAGATGTGTGTTTACTACATTCAAGCGTCCTTTCGACTAATCTTTCCTCTTACTGGGTTACAAGTGATGTAGCCCAGACATGGATAAACGAATGATAAACCTTGTTTCTTCCAAGAAGATACATTATTTTGTTAAAATTTGTTTGTTTAAAATTGACTAGATCCTTACTATTTTTTCATTTACCAAAAATACAAATGTATGTGTGTGTGCGTGCACACTTCCAGTTCCATAATTTTTGGACCTTTTATATAGTTGAGATATACATCCATTGAAAATATGTCCTATGATATTTTATATATTTTTGCTATCAATTTTATTGATTTTTTCTATTTAAAATCGAGATGACCTTGACACAATAATTTTGACTCAGAAGAACAAACCAAATTTTAAACATTTTTTTTTTCTCAAAATAATATTTATGTTGGCCTAAAATGTATTTTTTTAAACTTTGATATGTTTAAAACCTTTTCTTGCATATCAAAATAGATATTTAATCTAATTGGAATTGTTGTTTTTATTTTGTGGTACACACACATAGTTAAATCATGTTAACAATTGAGCATATTTTATGTTAAAGTTTGAACACCCCCAAATCATAATTTTGTTGGTGACAAAGAAAATGATATGTGTACCATATTTAATTAAAATTGGATTTTTTGCACAGCACTTATAAAATAGTGTTCTCCACCATAGTAATAAACTAAACTAAAAATTGAGAGTGAAATATTTTCTCTTGTGTGTCATTCCTTTGGAGTGTTACATTATGTCTGTTATTTTTTTAACATTTGTGTGTTTATTTGAGATTTGATGCTCTGATAGATGTTATGTTGCCTTAAGGCGATTGGGTTTCTAACCCCATTCCTGCAAATTTATTTTAAAATTCAACAAGTTTTGTGCAGATTAAATAATACTAAATTTTTTTAAAATCTTTTCAAATTTCAGTAGTCTCGTAAAAAATTAGGGAATTACGAGACTCGAAAATATTTCAAAAATTTAAAAAAAAATCTCAATCTTATCTCGAAAGTTAAAAAAATCAATCTCAAAAAGTCAAAAAAATCAAAAATAAGTAAATAATCGTCCTAAGAAATTATAAAATCAAACCAGGAATTTATTATTTTCTATAATACTGTATGTAATAACCCAAATAATAGCCTCATTCCCACCTCTTCCCTCCAACCCCCCAAAACGGCCTTCATTAAGAAATGTCTTGGTTATAAATATTGTCTTTCAATATCAAACTTTGACAATATAACTTTGACACTACAAAATTAATTGATAAATGGTATTCATTGTAACTACCTATCACTATTTTATTAATTGCATTTAAAATGTGTATGAGTTATATCTCAAGTGTTTGAGTGAACTATATATATAAGACAATCTAAATCAAGTGCCAGCTCAAATGTCAAAAAGGAACTCTATAAACTAAATATTTACTTTAATAAACATAATCTTTTTTTTTTTTTTTTTTTTACTTTCAAAGGACGTTTTCTCATCTCGTGTATCGATACATTTTATATTCTCGTCTCGAGATTGTCTTGAATTGAAAAAATGGTTCTCACACATCCTAGTATAAATATTTATTTTTTAATTTAGGATTTTATCTTAGTAGGCATAAACAAAACAAATTATGATTATTAATTAAGTTAGTGTTGCACAATAGTATAATTTGTAAGTAGGAACTTTTATAGAGGAGTATGAGCAAGTGGAATCACTTAAGAACTCAACTTTAATACAAAAACTTTCAAATCAGAATAATCTAAATAATATATCCAGGCATTCAGTAAAATCTCTAAAGCTACATATTTAGTTCTTCTTCTTCTTATTATTATTAGCACCGCGTCTTACTACCCGTTCAGGTTATACGCACTTACGCTAATGTGTAATGGTAGGGTGATTGTGAGATGAAATGGAGGACCTACAGTTTAACGTGGAATCCGAACCACGGTGGAGGCCTGGCATTCCCCACATTCACAAGATGTCTTGTCAGAGGTGAAGTTTAGTTCTTCTTATTTGTAACTATAAAAAATATATATATTATCTATATGCAATTGTAGATACAGCTCTTAGGCCTTTCAACTATTAAAATATGGCCCATAAATAAAAACAATTTTAAAAGACATTTATCCCAACAACTTTTTTAATACTATTTTGGTTTAATATCATTATATATTTAATATTTTATAATTATAATCAAACTTTCTATCGTAAGAGTAGTTTAAATTCTACAAAAAGCTGGTGCCAGGGGCTGAGAACCCTTAGAATGTGTTAAGAAACCCAAAAATAAACACATTTGCCAAGGAAAATAATACTTAAGACTTCATTTTTAATGCCTCAAGGCATTTTTATACATTAGATGTATCTTATTGCAAGTTAATTTTTATTAACACACTCTTTAAAAGATGTATTTTAAAATACTATTTCAAATAATTTTGTTGTTGTTGTTTCAGAACATATCACTTATCGGAAAGTTATGACCCTCCATCCAGCGAGCCTCCTCCGCATACCCCCAACGCCGCCTCGCCTCCCACATCCAGCAGGCTCCCTCTATTGACTGCCCACCGCCCTGCCCTACAATGAACCTGGACAGTTCCTTGGTTGATGACTCTGACATGCTGAACAGCAATGGCAGAGGCTCTGGACTGACTGCCAGTTTTGACAGGATCAGTCTACGCAGCAAGTCACCTGAAGACACTTCGTCGCTGCTGAGTGCATCGGCTGGTAGCCTTGACTCTGTAGTGTCCAGAGAGGAAGAGGAGATTCAGATTCTGATGGACCCCGTAGAGGAAACAGTCTTCTCTAATGAGAACATTCTTTCTCAAGGTACTTATATACTTTAAACTATTAATTGCTAAAATAGGCAACTCTATTTAATATGGAAATATACTATTTTTAGGTTGGTACCATTGTTTTATACACCCATACTTTTCCCCTAGCTTAGCTAGCCATTCCTCGTAAGAACGTGTATCCTCTTGGTCAGAGGTATAAAACATAATTTTCATTGTTGCCACAGGTCTGATGAGTGAAAAGTGAAATTTGCCACAACATGTAAAAATCGAGAAATTAGGTCTTCAATCGAATATATAAAACAACACACACTGTTTTAGCAAGTTTATTCAAAACATTTACACTTTGACTTTGCTGTCGTACTAACTCATCAATTCTTTAGTGTACTCTGATCACATATGAAAAAAGTAGAGCATACCAAATACAATAACTATTACAAAGTAAATGTATAACAAGGTAGAGACAGGGAAATATTTCGTAAGAGTAAGAGAAATAAATAGGTAACAATAATAGATTTATTATAAAAAACATAAAAAGGTGATGTAGGGTTACAATTGATAAATAATATTAAATGCAGGACCATAGAAAGATAAGAAGTAATAAAGATCCGTTAAATTGATTAAGTAAAACATGTAACTCTTAGAAGTATAAAGGAAAACATTAAGTTTTAAACTGACAAATATGATGGGATTTAACAACTCCAAAAATATAGGAACTTCTCGTAGAACGAGAGAATACGTGTCCAAGACGACATGGTAACAGTCAAAAGGAAGTTAAGTTGATAGAGAGTATTGGATTCCAAAACAGCCGGGCTAGTGCCAGATTACCACCAGAAGGGTCTAAACAGAAAACATGGTGAATTAATTACCAATAAAAATATAACTGCAATTCCTATAATTTTATAGAGTTACTAAGCTAAATGTCGGCAAAGCTAACTAGCTTGATTTGAAATTAAGAAAGGTCCCATATACACACTAATTAATAAATGATAAGAGGACAGTCTGTCAATTACATTAGCAGATGGATAACAATCAGGTGTCAACACAAAACTATACTTTGGCCGATACGTTCCCAGAGGGTACTGCCAGAGCACTCAATAGTACATTTATCCCATTACCCATTCACTGGGGTATACATCAAATCTAGTACACGCCAACATTAAATACTAGGACAGTTAAAGGGTCAACAAGGGAAGAATGAAAACACTATCAGTGCGGGCCACTATACAAAACTAGCTGTGTTCCACACTTTGCACACCCAAAATAGTAATGCAGAAAAAGAGGAACCAACAAACATATTGTGAAATACTGACCCAACTAGGTCCCCAAATAAAGGCGTTAGACAACCTGCTTGTAGCCATACAAAAATTCGAACAAGGGAGCATGACGTCCACAGCGTCATGGAATATAATGAATCATAAGGACTTAAAACGGAATAATGAACTTATGGAGAGGAGGGACTTTAAAGCAAGGCTCTTATTACTTATAGAGCTCAAAGCCCCTGTGACTATAAGCTATTTCATATGGACATAGGGAAAATATATAGTCAGACTATCTGACTAAAGAAATAGTCAGATTGACACAAAACCAAATTTAGTCATTCTGACTAAAATAACGAGTCTGAAGGACTTAGAAAACATTATAGCCGCTTCAACTAACAGAAACACAATTAGTCTCCTTGACTACTACAAGTCTGAAGGACTTGGATATTTGTTGAATACTTGGTACATCAGACGAGATTCCCTCGGCGTCGGGGAGGTGAGACCCACAACCCAAACACTAAGACCACCAGTTTATTCTTCAGGTGCTGGAGCAGAGGTTCCTCCTTCGAGGATATAAAATGATGAACTACAGTCCAATGAACATATGGGTCACCAGTTATATACTCTTTTTTCTGACTCTAAACAGGACCAAATATGGGCATGTAATGAGGAAAAAGGAAGGGGGGAGGTGGGAAAAATGGAGAAAGAGTTGCCGAGGAAGTCCGCTAGGGCAGCTGCCATACTTTCAGATTAGTTTGTTGAATCATGGTGTTTGTATCTGGGAACATCCGCTTAAAGTAAGAAGAACACAAATGATATTATTGCAGAATATATCAGTTTTAATTCTTTCTTTGGATTCCTTTATTTCAGCTTAGTATTTTTGCAGATTACGGTTTGTATATGTTATTTTATGGAGTGACATGCTACAGTAGCCTCCTTGTTCCAACACGAAACATGCCACTCAGGCTGGTTTGTGTGCGACCTGTAGTACAATTCTGCATATAGAACCTTTGTATAGTTCAATGGTAGAGCACGCCACACTAAGACAAAGGTCCTGGTTTAAATTCCCTTGTTTTGGTTTCTTTTCCAAATAATTTTTGCTATATTAAAGTTTTACTGAATATTTAATAATTCAACATTATTTTATAGAATTAAATTATTCATTTATATTTTATCAAGGTGCCACACGCGCGCGCGCGCGCGACACACACACACACACACACACACAACACACACAACACCCACACACCACCCCAAGAGATCTGAGAAATCACAGGAATAATTTTGTGTCTGGAAAAAACAAGTAATTTTACAAAAAAACTAATTAAAAGATTAGATTATTAGAATTGAATAAAACTATTTTTTTAATAGTCCTTTATATTGGAAATAAAGTGAACTAAATAACAACACACCGGTTAAAACACTTACTTACTTCCCTCCTCTCACAGCCCTTTTTACTCTCTGAAACATTAGGATTGTATAGCTGCGCATATATTCTCTATCAGGACCACCTAAACATTAATCAGAATATTCACTTTTATGATAAATTAAATTCCATTTAATTTCATTTCATTCAAGAAATACACTGTCAGACCAGGTGTGCCAAACTCGTTTGATACAAGAGCCACATGAACAATTAAAATTACTGAGACAGCCACATTATTTTTTTTAAATCTATATTTGTATTTCCATACTACATAAGCTAAAATTTTCTAACTTGGCATATATATATTTTACACAAAAAAAAAAAAAAAATTAAAGCAGCTATATAAAACAATAATAAACATTTTTTTTTTCCCAAAAGTTTGAAACTTGTTTTTTGCAAGAGTGTGTTAATGTTGTTCCAAACCTCTGGACCGCAAGGTCCAAGAGTGCAAACCGGCTCGATGAACGCCTCCTGCCTGGCGATGATTCCATACTAACCAGATGCGGATTATACAAGAAATACACATCTAGTGCTAATGATTATTATCGTCATGTTGTACAAACATTCATTTACTATCCCTCTTGCAAGGCCACCCAATAGGTCATTTCCGTGAACTAGCGGCCGAGACAGGCACTCGCTATTCATCTAGTCCACTCAACTCCAACCGAGCTCGAACCGCTGACCCTCCAAGCTGCGCTGCGCAACCCTTCACACCTATCAGCTCGAACTAAAAGTTACTTGGTGCCATAAACAAATGGCATAATGTCAAGCTTAAATCTGATGTCAAAATCATGTTCAAAATGTTGACAAAATTTGGGTCCATCAAGCAGATCTCCTGGTGTTTAGTTCAATTCATGTTAAAAAAACAATTGGTAGCATGTGTATGTCCTAAACATTGGACATTATTGGTGCACAAATTGAGAATTATCCATGTCAAAAAAGAGTACAATTTGGTGTTTCAAACTTGCACACCACAAAATTCCCAAATTATGCCAAATTCCCATACTTCACTTTTATAAACCTTATATTTGTTTGATGTTTATATAAAATTTAAAATAGTAGGAAAACATTGCGACCTGTGGGCTGTGATTTTAACATACCCGCTGTAGAGTGTCTAGAAAAATGAAATTACTTCTAAAAAATACAGGGAATTTTGTGTTATGAAAATAGTGGCAACCCTGATTTGTGAGTTGCCAGTACAGATGCTTGTATACATTTTTTCACAACAGGCTCATCATTACTAAATGGGAGCTCTTCATGTTGCTGCTGGGACAGCTCATCCAACACATCGACAGAGCAGCCCCACATTCTTTCTGGGGTGAGAAAGGCTCATTGGTACTTGGCCAAACATCTGACTGTCCAAGAAGGTCACCTCTGTTCAACACTGACCTCCCTCCTATAGCACCAGGATCAGTAATAGGTACAGAAATGGACAACTAGAAAATCTACTAGATCTACTTTCATGTATTCATGCATCAAACTGTCACTTTTGAATGATATTATTAAATACTTATAAAATAGCAATAATAATAATAATCATAATAGACTAAAATGTTATAATTGTTAACCACATAATTATTGGTTTTTTTTAATCTTTGGAAGCACATGTGGAGTTATTCATTGAAACACATAGTAAGTAATATGTTATTGTCTTATTGAGTAATTTTGTTATATCATGGTAAGGTAGCTAATCAAAATGGTTTAAAATTGGTTTGTTATAAGGGATTCTTTTTAAATATCCCATTAGGTTTGTGTATTTTATTAAGTGAATAGATTGGGCTTAGAAAGTTGGTATATGTTATCAGCACAATTATTTATAAACATGGCATCATCTTTGATGATGAGAAATAAGCTTTAAACATTTGGTCATAAACACGTGGAATACAATTCTACTACTTTATATCACTATTACCTTTGTGTTGCTGGACTGACTGAACTAAGAAATAAGATGGTAAATGTAAATACAAAAGAAATGCACCAGTATTTGTCTAGATATAAAATGGACAACCACATTTTAGAAAATCCATACTCACTGCATCTGGCTTGGTATTGAACTCTTGTCCTCTTAGGTCAGACTCAAGCTTGTTAGCACACAGCTACAGTTACCCTATGAAATTATTGAACTATAGACTTACAGAGTCTATGTCAACATATATTTAGTTATTTACTCTCTATAATCTAGCTCCTCAAGTAATCAATGGAAAAAAAGTGTCGAGTGGTTGAGTAGAACACAAGTGCATTGAATCCTTGTAGCCGAGATTATTTCCCTCCAGTTCCACCACCGTTATATATTATTAACAGCATCTAATATTATGTTTAAAGATATGTTAATGGACATTAATGAATACATATAATATACAAATGAAAACATTTTAAAATAAGCTGCATCTTAGTTTTGTTTTTATCGACGCAATATTTATAGTACATTATTTGTACAACTTTTATAAATGGCTATGGATAATTTAAATCTTTGTCATAGTTGTTATACTTCCATTGAACATTTTAGAAACTTAATAGTATTCATGTAAATAATATTAATAGCAAGAATAATATGTTGAAGATAGGGATAGGAACAAATAAAAATAACAAACACAACATGGTTTTTATAGCAAAAAGAGGAACACAATTCACCCTTTAAATATTTGCCAATGAACGAAGGGGTAATGGTTTAGCTTTGAGATAAGCCTTATCTCAAAGTAAAGTTCTTGACCAAAGCTTTGTTCTTTCAGGACTCGTCAGGAGATAGATTCAAACGTGCAACACAACTTCTTAAACGAGGAAACCAAAAAACAAAAGAAAAGAAAGAAAATAATTATTTCACATTTATAAAAGAAAGTGTGTCTGCAATGTGTAGTTGTGATGAAACACCATTTGTTTGTTTAGGCCTAGACACATCATTAGCTAAACAAGATCGTCTTTCTTCAGCCACAGAGTCTGGTTTTGCATCCATGCACTCTCTTCGTAGCTCCAGTCAGAGCTACACAGCTTCCTCCATATCTTCACAACAGTTCTGTTCCTCGGTTTCTCGTTCCTCACAACAGAGCAGTATCTCCTTCAGTTCTGAGTCCAGCGCAAACAAGACCTGGCAAGTGCACCAGTCTGCCACCGTCAAGACAGAGTCCAACTTTACAGTGGATTCCAACTCGCAGAAACTACTTTCCTCTTCGTCCGATCTCAAGTCTGACTCTCTTTCTTCTTCCTCTTCCCTCGGTCAACACTCACAAACACTGTCCGGTACAGATCCCGCTCCCCAGGACAAGTCTGTATGCGGCAGTCTGTCCCCTGACAGAGATTGTGCAAGTAACACGCCACCAGCATTGCCGCAGAAGACGAGGTCCAAGAGGCGAAGAGACAGACAAGTGTCTCAGTATGACAATGTTCCCTGTGATACAGTGGATGCGACTGAAGTCCACACCAGCTCTCAGCATCTGTTGAGTTGCAGCATGCATCAGTCTCACTCTCACACGTCAAGTGTTCAACAGGTCAACTGCCGCACAACCGAGGGGAAACCACCGCCTTTACCGCTAAAAAAGAAACACAGTAAGTATTGGTTTTGCATTAGTATTGTTTTAATTGAAGAAAGATATAGTTGTAAAAGTAAAACTTTAAATAAATCACAAACTAGTCACACATTTAAAATAAAATATTGAGTTCTTACATTTGATTTTATTCTCTGCATTGAAACCATTGTCATTTTACTAATGTTTCAAAAATATAGCTAACAAACCTCAAAGGCATACTTTTAAATAAAGCTATTCATAATTTTTTTTAGTAGAAGCTAGAGATTTTTGGATTTCTTTTTAAAAGTTAAATGAATTTTTCAGTTTATCTTCCCTTTTTTTGCACATAATCTCACTGATTTGAAATTTCTTATTAATTATTTTTAAGCTCTAATCAAATTTTCATTGAGTATATTTTGCATTTTAAGCTTTGATTAAATATAGGTCATTTTATAATAGGTTTAATATTTACACTATAATAACCCTATTCATTATCAGTGGTTGTTTTGAGTGATGTATAAACAATTGAATATCCAAGCTTGTAAACAGATTGATTATTTTACAACTAAGGAATATTTCTGTCTTGTTTTTTCCCCCAGCCCCCAAACACATGAAATTTGTCTTTACTCATTTTCGTACAAATTCTGCAAGGATTTGGTCGACATGCTAGTTTCATTATGTCAAACTATGCTTGGAGCATTAACTATGCTTCCATTGTTATTGATGGTACAGGCAATCATGGAGGTCAGCAACTCTTTGAATACTGTACTTGGGGTTGAGCAGTCGACTAAATGACCTGTGTTTGTTTCTTAGTGTTCCAATCAGTGGCCTACTCGGGTAAGTGGCCCTATCTCTCACTCACTCTCTCTCTCTCTCTTCCTCTATGTCAGAAATATTCTTCTTTTGACCTTCTGTTGTGTTTCCTCCCCTCAAACCACCCTACTAACATTATTCATCATCTAACACTGTGGTAGCATAGTGTTGACAGACTGTCACAGATCGTATTATCTAAGCAAAAGTGTGATTAATATTCTTCAAGCCAAGTAATGTTTAATATAAACTATATAGTTATTTAAGAAGAACCTCTTTACTTTTTATTTACTAAAGAATTTGGCAAATTTTGTTTTTAAGATTTGTCAAAAGGTGGCACTTGAAGTATATTTCATTAGAAAATGGATTATATTAGAAAACTTGGTTTTGTCTGAAGTACCGTGTACCTCCTCTCTGTATTCTTCACCCGCATGGTTTGGTCTTTCCTATTACAAGGTCAACAAACTGTTTCTTTTTGACATCTTGATCTCTATTTTGTTGTCCTTCTCTTCCACTTATGTCCTGTCCACAACCTTTAGGCAACGTGCTGTCTCCTTTATGTGAACATGAATGACAAAATTTCAAAATTCAAGCTCCAAACTAGCACATCAGGAACACTGATAGTTATAACAGGAGTACACCACATGCCTATTAGGTGTCATTTAGCTGATCAACCAAAGTAGAACCGACTATGGCAAATAGCGTAGTTGTAGTTTGCTCTATCATTAGATTGTGTGTTTGGTTAAAATTAGGAAGATTAGAAATTGTTTGAATACACTAAAAACACACAAACACATTTTTGTTTGTTTATGTTTCTATTAGTATTTTATCTAAACATGTTATACTCCAGTATCACTAAGGTAAGTGTGCTGGCTATCCCTCCTAATTTTAACCATGATTTAGCTTAGTATTCTAGTCCACACCTTAGATTATATGTTAATATTTGTTGTAATTAAACCTCATGCAAAGAAATAACTAAAATTATGCACGAAAGAATGCTATAATGTTTTAAATGTAACCAATCAATGCATGCTAAGGCTATCTATTAAAACAAAAACCAAATAACAAAAAATATTCAAACTTTGATTTGACTTTGAGAATATTTAACAATTAATTATATATTAAGAGTTAATAATCGCATTTCTCCATTTAAGCTAGTTATGAGTATAGTAGATATAGTTGTTGATAGCTCAGAGTGGCTACCACATTTTGACTCGAACTTAACGACAATAAAGAATGGCCCTGGACATGAGACAAGCCAGAATGGCTTGGTAGTAATGCATTGGCGCACAAAGCCAAAATGCCCTTGGCTCATTTCCCATGCCCATGCTGCTATTTTTCACTTAATTAAAGTATAAATTAATATTGTTCTATACACCAACAATTTGGGAACTTAAAATCATGGACCCCTCGGTGGCGTAGTTGGCTAACGCGCTTGTCGTGTTGAACTCGACTGCTGAGGACGGGGAGATCGAGGTTCAAATCTCAGTCGGGTGAACTGGGGGAGGGGTGGTGGTTCCTAAACGGTTTTTCCACTCTCCGTTCACGCAAATGCGGGTTCACTTCCTCTAATTCAACATTCCCAATTCCTAATCCATTAGCGTAATTAGTACTTAAAGCGTATAACCCGAACGGGTAGTAAGACGCCGTGATAAATATTATTATTATAAATCATGGTCATTGTACACTTGATATTTAGACATTTGTCATTATTTCTGTTATATAAATCAATTTAATTATTTTGCGGATATAAACAATCATATTAAAAAACAATTTTAAGTTAGTAATTTGGCAAGACTGATCTAATATTTAAATAACAAATGTATTGAATAATGTAGACTTTACTTTACATCCATAACTGTTTCCAGCCTGTGGCCTGAATCACTTTTTTACTCAATCCTTATATTTTCCACTACCAAGTCTGTTATAGCTTCATATTATGCCTTATAATCTAACTTAAGACTAGAACAGGCACAAAATACAGTCCCAGGCCGTTAATTTATCACTGTGAAAGGGTAAATCCACATTTCACCAAAGACACATTTTTCAGCCATTCCGGGAATCGAACCCGGGACTGCTAGCTCAGTAGACATACATGCTACCAACTGAGCCAAGGTGTCGGGCTATTTACTAATATAGGTTACAAAGTTAATATAATAGTTTTCTACAGCTAAGAGTTGAACAATATTCTGGATGAGTACCTTAGCATGAATATTAAAATAAATTATTATTTTTTAAATGTGAATATTTGTGAAAGTAAAGCCATCAGTCTCATAGCACTTGAGGCATGTAAAATATCTTTGAAACTCATGATATGAGATGCTATTTCTTCAAAAATTGTAGCCTCATTCTCACTTGCTCTCAGAAATTCAGTGCAGAATATAAAGGAAAACCACTGCTCTTTTATGACTTGAGTACATGGGCTTGCACCTGGAGGGAGTTGGTGGGCAACAGCTGAAAGGCTGAGTGTGCACCCTGCTCTGGAGTTAGTAAGAACATCAAACCAACCTTTGAACTGCAAACTCTCTACTAAACTAATATGACAAAAATTCAGAAAATATTATACATTATTTTGAACAATATTAAACATTTAGAAATTCCACTTTGCTTAGGAAGTGGTTTGATGATTTGAAATTTGTTCACTCTAAAATGTGTTTCAAACTAGTTAGAAAACAACAACCAGGTCTTAAGTTTAGAAAACAATAATTAAAAGGTATATACTAGCTTATTTTCAACAATGTTTAAATAATAATAATTTACACTTCAGAGGTAAAGTAAAAGGCTATAAACATAAACAAATTCATGTTTTGATTGGACCACAACAGAACATTTTAAGATTATTTTGGATTATTTTAGTGAGTTTCATGTACCAGCGGTGTTATAGCTACAACAACTTGCCTTCCACTAAACCTTTCTTTCCTCTCTTTGACACTTTTATCTTTTTTTTTTAAGTTATTTTTTTCTCAAAACCAGAACCTGAAAGTTTAACATCCTTAAATTAAAATTGTAACCATTATAGTTATTTTGAAATATAACCCTGCTACTGACTCAACAAATTAAAATATATTTCCAGTCACTGTACCTTAATTAATATTCATTAAAGATTTCCTTTGCCATTTTATGCTATTCTGTGTATTTTACCGCTAATCTATTTCCAACCTATTTCTTTGTACTTACTGGCAAACCCAATGGTAAGAGACCCTTGGGAAGACCTACACGTGATGCGTTAGAATGAACCTGAAAGAGATAGGGTGTAATAAGGTGCACTGAATAGAACTAGCACAAAATGGGGATAGGGTATATATAATAAGGTGGACTGGTTAGAACTAGCTCAAGATAAGGATAGGGTGTATTGAGTGGACTCGAGACGCCATTAGGATAGGGTGTAATGAAGTGGACTGGATAGAACTGCTCAATGATAGGAGTAGGATGCAATGAGCTGGACTGGATAGAACCAGCTCAAGATAGGTATGGGTGGCATACTTTTGTAAGTGTGTTAATTAACTTTCAAGCTACTATTGCCATATAGTAAGTAAGTATTATGTTCTATTATTACGAAACTATTAGCTTAGCCATTGGACTTATCTATTATCATACTTGACAACCGCAAGTATTACTAGCAATGTGTTAATTTCCAAGACTGCTTACTAAGGTTGTATTGCTAAGTACAGGATTCATGTTGAAATAAACAACACTTTTAGCCTATTTTAGTGAACTTGTTAGAAAACAGTGTAACAACTCTAAACACTCAACCACCCTCACCTGGAGAAACCTGTCCCCAGTTGCATCAAACACATAACCATTATTTTCTGTCCAAGCTATATACATTTTGACAAAGCTATTAGAATAAAGGCGAAGAAGATAAATCCTGCTTAGGTTGCCGCATGGTCTAAGTCAGGGGTCCTCAAACTTATTGTGTGGAGGGCCACATTTGGATATTAAAATTTGCTAAGTGAACTGTATTGAGGACGACATACATTATTCTATGTATATACATCAGCAAATAATAATAGTTTTATCATGATTAAACATGAATAAATGTAAGTTGTGCAGCCAACTTAATTACTACCTCCCTCCCTCCGTTCCAACTCCCTAAATTGGAAACGTTCCTCAGACCCTCCCTCCCTCAAGACACTATAAAATGCGGCTAGGGAGTGCATAGCAACTGTACACCACAGTATGGCTGTTTTGATTACGCAATTCTAATACAGCCACTGGCTGCATATAATGGTATGAATGGAGGTATTTTATGTACTGCACACAGAAGTACCAATCATTTCGATATCCGTGGTTAAAATTATCTTTTTCATTTAAAAAAAAAAGTCAAAGTATCCGCTCACCAGATAAACCCATCGGGTTTTAGTTTGTGGACACTGGCGTCACACTCACAATAGGCTAGACTATCAATGACAGGGATCGAGGTTCAAATCTCATTCGGGTGTAATGAGGCTGGTTTTTCCTAAATGGTTTTTCACTCTTCCTCCACACAAAGCTGGTACACTTTCTCTGAATTCAACCATTAATGTAATTAGTAATTACGTGTATAACCCGAACAGGTAGTAAGACGTGCTTTCATTCCTTAGCTATATAAATGTTTTCTTGGAAGAATAAGTGTAAGATATAAAGAATAATGTTTACAGAAAATATATTATAGCATTTTTATTATTTTACATAAATATTTACAATACATCATAACTTAACAAAATTATTTAAGCAGCGATTTCACTCTATTAATATTAATCATTACAACTGCTCACAGGCTTTGATCTCCTTCTATTCACAGATATAGTGTAATTTATTTCCATTGCCTCTTCAAAAACTATATAATAATCTACTTATATGGAGGAACATAAATATAATGATACTCAGCAAAATTTAATACCTCCTAAAACTGTCTGTAAATCCCTGTTTTCCATGCATGATGCCTTGTTCACAAAGTACTACGATTAAATGTTACACATAATTAATGTTGTACTGAAAAAATGTATAAAAAATTGAAATCAATCTAATAATAATAATAATATTTAGCACCGTGTCTTACTACCTGTTCGGGTTATACGCTTTAAGTACTAATTACGTTAATGGATTTAGGAATTGGGAACATTGAATTAGAGGAAGTGAACCGGCATTTGCGTGGAGGGAAAGTGGAAAACCATTTAGGAAAAACCACCCCCAGTTCACCCGACCGAGATTCGAACCTCGATCTCCCCGTCCTCAGCAGTCGAGCTCAAGACGACTAGCGCACATCAATCTAATAAAATTCAAACATCGTTTTAAAAAAAAAAATAATTAAATGATGGGTTAAATATTCAAGCCAATATATTTTTTTAACTATGGTTATAGCTATTCTTTAAATTGAAAAATGGCACCTGGACACTGAATCAAACCCTGGACCTTTGATTTAGTATGTCACTGCTCTAATCACTAAGCTATCCAAGAGTCATCCTGTGCCCAGGTCATTCTTCACTCAAATTTTTTAAGGCAGGGTCTGTGATGGGCGTGCGAAAATTGTAACTGACAATTTCCAAGCGCCCATCACACTCTGCCCTAAATATGAGTGAAGAATGACCCAAGGCATGGGACAACTCCTGGATAGCTCAGGGGTCAAAGCATTGGCGTACTAAGATCCTGAGTTCGATTCCCTTATCCAGATGTCAATTTTTGATTAAAAAAAAAGTACCCGCCTCTGTGGCGTAGTTGGCTAATGCGCTTGTTTTGTTGAGACCGACTGCTGAGGACGGGCAGATGGAGGTTCGAATCTCGGTCGGGTGAACTAGGGGTGGTTTTTCCTAAATGGTTTTCCACTCTTCCTCCACGCTAATGCGGGTTCACTTCCTTTAATTCAACCTTCCCAATTCCTAATCCATTAGTGTAATTAGTACTTAAGCGTATAACCCGAATGGGTAGTAAGACGAGCTGCTAAATAATAATAATAATAATAATAATTAAAAAAAGTAAAATGCTGATGATAGTGATTTAATAATACCACTACCTAAGTTATAGTTTCAACTAGGCACAGTCGGGTATTAAATACTTAACACTTTACTTCTCTTGATGTTGACAAGGCCAACATATTTGTTGCAAAATTTCAATTTGTGTTTATTCTATTTATAAGGTATGGATCGTTTCTTTTTCTTTTAACTCCTCTAATAATAGTTGTGCCATATTTGAAGATCTAAAAAAATATGCCAAATTAATAATATAATATGCTATTTACAAATCTTTGTTAATAAAGTTGATAATTTGGTGTGGTGGTTTGTCACACACCAATAATATTTCTTATAACTTGATGACATTTCTTCACAAGTTTTGTATTATTAATTTTCTTTGTACACTTCTATTTGATTTATTTTTTTATGCTTGAAGTGATCAACACTTGAAGGTTTGTATGCATATAATTTTTTAGGTGTATTAAAGATGGTGAAAAATGTTTTGAAGAATATTAGAATATTTTATGTTTGTTTGTGCTATTTTCTGTGTAATAACTAATAATTTATTTTCTGATAGATCTAAATAGGTACTATTTGTATAAATGTTTATTCAATAAACCAACAACATATTATACTCTTCACAAATGTATATTTATTTAAATACAGACATACTAAATGTATATGCTACATGTTAAGTTTGAACTTTGTTTGATAAAGTCAAGATTATCCAGATAATGATTAGATTATCATAAATATATGTATAATGTTAAGTGAGAGGCGATCGAACAATGCTTTTTGAAGTTTATCTGGATAATATTGGCACTATTAATCCGCACTAGGATAATGTCAACTTCTAGGGTTGAGTTTAGGTTTGTTAGGTTAGGTAAGGTGAGATTAAGCTATGTTTGGTTAGATTAAGTTAAGTTGGGTTAGTTTAGGCTAGTTTAGTGGAAAATTAAATTATCACATTGAGGTATTTCAAATGTTAGTGCATTGCCACGATAAAATTTCATGTCCTAGATCAAAATAATGTTCCAAAATATCCATATTGATATGTGGTTAGTTTTACAATTAGTATTCAACATTATCCAAGTCTTGCTGGCTAATATCGAGATTATCCAAATCACTTTTCTGTCTCTTATTTTATTCACTAAATTTGAATTTGACATCTGCCGGCTAGTCTCAACACTATTCATATCCTGCATATTACCTGTAAAACATAAACATTGTAAAGTAATGTAATTAAATGCCAAGGAAGAAAGACAACCTGGAAATATGTGTATGTATGTGTGGTAGGTGGGGGTGGGAGGGGGGTTTGAGGGGGGTCACAGGGTAGGTAGTTTTTACCTAGGGTGGCAGATTCAGAAAGGTGAAAAAACTGAGGTAAGGTAAATTAAAAAAAAAAAATTATTTATTACTCATGAAGTAAGGATGTAGGTCATGTCAAAAGAAGATAATTATTTAAAGAGATGCATTTAGAATAGCAACCATATTTCTGTTAGTAGCAGTTTTTAGCGATAAGAGAAGTTATTCAAAGTTAAAACTTAAAACCTTAATTTGAAGCTCTCTGCTTCAATAAAGATTTATCAGACTTGCACTTATCTTTTGTGAATCTTAAATATACCAAACACAAGTTCAAAGAATTAACAGAACAGTTTGCTACCCACCTCGGTGGCGTAGTTGGTCAACACGCTAGTTTTGTATAGAGCTAAGCTGCCAAGGATGGGGAGATCGAGGTTTGAATCTCGCTCGGGTGAACTGGGAGTGGTTTTTATTAGATGGGTTTCCACTCTTCCTCCACACAAATCTGGGTTCACTTCCTCTAAATTCAACATTCCCAATTCTTATTCAATTAGTGTAATTAGTACTTAATCGTATAACCTGAACGAGTTGTAAGAAGCGGTGCTAAATAAAAACATAACTAAAAAAATAACCGTTTGCTAAGGCTAAAGCATGAAAAATTATTTTTATGCTGTTGTTTCTATATAATTATATTTTTAATTTGTATTTTTGGGTAAATATATTAATTTATATTGATAGCAAAATCATAAAGTTTTTTATCTCTTGAGAGGGAAGGGCGATATTTTAATGCTTTGCCTAGGGTGGCAAAAAGGGCATGAACCGGCCCTGTTCATGATAACAATGTTTTCAATTTGACACTGTAGTTGAAAGCAGAGGCTTGTGCTTGAATTTTTTGTGACATTTTATAATTTGGCTTCTACACAATACCTCACCTCACACTTTCAAACAGACAAAACATAACAGAAGATAACAATAATAAGATATGCAAAATGTATAATTTTGGATAACAATTGATTTTGATAGCAATTGCGAATAACTTGCATTTTGCTAACTCTTCTGCTGGTATATCCTTATTCTGTATATCAACAAGGCTGTAAACTAAATTTTATTCCCTCTTTATTCCAAAAGTTTATATTTCTGCACCGGGCTACCAGGTTTTTAAAGTTTTACTTCACTGCGTCTTATTACCTATTCAAGCTATTTGTATTTGACTATAATATTGGGATGGGTAGAATTTAGAGAAAATATACCCACCTTTTGTGTGGGGAAAGGTAAGGAACTATTTAGGAATCACCTACCCATGATATTTCTGTTGGGATTTGAACCTTGACCTCCCCAGCAAACCAGATCAAATGATCCTGACATTTAGTTTGTATGCCCTCTGATGTGAGCTACCAGAACAAAGACAGAAAAAAACCAATTATATTTTTAAAAGGGTTCTTTTATATACACTTTATAAATCGACTTATTACATTAGCATACTATTTACACACTAACTTAATATTAGAAAATAATCAATTTAGCACTCTTACATGGGAACATCTAATTTTTCTAATGGTACTTTTCTTGGCTGTTCTGGGAATTGAACCTGGGATTCCTGAACTTATTATAAATGAATTAATGGTCTAGTTAAGGTTTCAGATTTTATTAATTTGTAAAAGATTATTGTCATCTACACTGCAAAATATGTTTTAGTACCAAGTAACCTTCTATTACAATAGGTAGATTTCTTGGAATAAGTCACTTTCTAGTATAATAAATAGATTTCTCAGAATAAAGTCACCTTCTAATCATAATTTAGACAGTCCAAATTTGAATGAAACATTTATATTTGAATCAGAACTTCCAAATATTGACATATAATAAAATGTAACTTTTCACAGGAGTCTCTAGTTGTGTAGGTCTGCTTTGTTAAATTAATGGTTTGACTACAGTTTTAATATTTTGAAAAGTTAAAACAACTAAATAAATGTATATATTTTATTCTTTATACTTACAAGTAAGTTTTGAAATGTACATATTACACTAGTATATAATTTATGGGCATGTGGCAGGTGTATGTCCACAGGCAAATATGGAGGGTTGGCGATTTAGCATTATATAGATATTTCAATTCCTCCAGATGATGTACTAGACAATTTAGCAAAGCATCCACATCAGCTAGAATTTAAGCTTTAAGAAAAATTTTACAAATTTAATACAATGGTAATATGGTAAAATCTTGTCCATCCAGATCTCGATGATCCATATTTCCAGCTAGACCGAACCTCTTTTAAAAAAAACTGGGTTTTTATTAATGTGTTACATTAAAAAATAATATGAATACAGTATTATACATATTTTAAAATTATTTTCATCCTATAGTATGATTAACCAGTCATTGATTCGAAGATTGTGTTTTGAATTACTAGCCAGTGGGGTTTGTTGTCTAAGGGTGATCGCATACTAACCTTGTTTGGATCAATCCCCGCCCTCCCTTTCTCTATGGAGGTTGCATGCATGCGTATGTAGACGGCAAGGTCATTACAACAACAAATATTTGTTATTTCTGATTTGTATACAATCTCCGGTTTTCTGTTATTTCGGATCACTCTATGTCCTGTTTGGTCTGGATAAACAAAGTTTCACTGTACATGTTAAATTATTTTGAATCTTGAACCCCACTTCCTTTCCAGCAGAAATTCTTGTGCATGTCCCTGAATGTGTTAGTTTTTGCATTACTTTTGTGCCCTTTATTTGATTTAGTGTATTTTAAATCTACATTTACAATGTGTGGTGTATTGTAATCATGGAATTGTGGTTGATTAGATATGTTTGATTGTTTATAGTTTATGAACTTTTTTTTTATGAGTATACTACTTTGTTGGTACATGGTTTTTATTAGTGTGAAACATGTTTAACTATACTTATTTCTAATTGTTCTCTTCTGTATTGTTTCCCATTTTTTTCATCACATCTTTAACATATTGAGTACATACTGTAAAAGACAGTGTTTATTAGTGTGAACTAGACTGCATAATGGTAATAGCTTTTTTTTTTCCCTGTGTCATGAATTATCATTATATCATTTTAGGATTCCAGTTGCTGGAATATTTTTATTATATAGAGCCTAATCTTCATAGGCATTTCATGTTATATTTTTATAAATAATTAAGTCAATTATTTGAACTGTTTTATCACTTTTTAAATTTGAAGCTTTAAGTAAATTGTAACTAATTGCTATAACCTAACTAAAAAATGGAAGTAAATAGCATTTTAATCGAAGATTTATATAGCAGGCTATTAAATAATATTGTTTAAATAAGAGGTGTTTCTTGTTTCTTAAAGAAATTATCATTTCCTGCCCATAGATTTTTGCATTTAAACTGTTACTCTCACATAGGCTTATTGTTACATTTTTTTACTGAGATGAGCTGATCGTTAGCACTTGCAAAAGCCCTTTTTTTTGGTGATATTGCACTGACATTTTATTTATTTTTTTATGTGGAAAACAATATAAGAAAGTTTGTTTTTTGGTAGTACAAATGATTTAGTTTTTTCTCTGGTAAAATATGTTTTTAACTTTCTATCATAATTCACAACTTTATTAAAATCCATGACTGTGTTCATTTTCTTAAAAATATAAGCACTCATTTGATAGTAAAATGCACATTGTTTGTCCCCAGTTACAGAATAATATATTGTGTTTCACCAAACTAGGCCATTGCCATTTTATCCTTTGAGTTGAAAAATGTTGCTGTGAGCAATGAAACTTACCCAGTCTCTCTCCTGGGTGATCTTTTATCAAGATTTCTTAGCAAAGGCAGCATGATGCTTTCATAGTCACTTTTAGCATAAGTTCTGATATAATGAGCATGGCCAAGAAATTTAGGTGATTTTCTGACTTACTTGACCATAAGTATGTCTTTATACATTTTAATGCAGAACATAACCTAAACCAATTGAAGGTTTGGTTGCATAAAATACTCTGAGAGCAAGGTCAACTTACATATACTGCCAGATATTTAACAAAACACTCATTTTTACTAAGTTTGATGTAGTTATGAAAATGTGGATCCATACTTTGCAACAAAGTTGAAAATATATTTTTTAGAGTTTAGTTGAATCCATTATTTTACAAATCTAAATCTCTAATCAGAATATCCAATTTACCTTTGAATCTGAATATGAATCCTGGGAAAAATTATGAACACAAGAAGAAATATAAATATAAGAAAATAAGAAAAAATACAAATAGTAACTAAATGTGAATATTCTTTCTTATGATTAATTCATTATAACATTTATACATTCAATTTAGTGTTAAATTACTTGTATGGGGCCTGGTTGTTGAATTTGTCCTATATTTATGTTGGTTCTTAAACACCATTAAGCAGTATTAGAGCTCTAAAACCAATTTTACTTGAAAAATTTAAAAGTCTTTTTTTTTTAAGGATTTGAGCCTCGAATCTTCAAATCTCAAATATCCTTAAGGATTTAAGAACCCATCTCTAGAATTTTATAAAAACAAAATAAAAATTAACCAACTAATGTTAAATCTGAACTCAAAAGTTAGTGGTTACCATAACATAAGCACACCATTTAATCCGATCATGACACCAAACCACATTCAAATCCATTTTGATGCTATCCTTCCATCAATGATTTGTTTTACTCAAATGTTGTGTACACGCCTGTATCGTCCATATGCTCTAAATGACCATCCCACTTCAACCTGCTCACCTACCTTACAGAGCATGAAATTCGTCATTATGTAACTTTCTCCACTCTTATGTTTGTTCATCCCTTTTAGCTCCAAATGTCTTTCTTAAAACTTGTTTTCAAAGAAACTCAGAACTCAGTTTATTATCTTGCAATATAACATACTAATAACAATTTTGAGGAAATAATTTGTTTCGTGTTTATTTTATAAAGCAGGTTTATTCCTAACCATGTGTTTCTTCCAACCACTAGTTAATATTGCTTTTAAGCTAAAGACATAATTTAAAAATTCACTAGTCAAGATGTGTTTTCCAGCTAAAACGTGTACCGTTTATTTTCTTTTACAATATAAATATAACAAATATGAAATACAAGATGTACCTATTCTTATAGTTTACACCTTTGGAGTATATTCTGTAATGGTTGTGTTCCAGTCATGGCCTACATGGAGATGTTTGGGAACTGTTCCCATGCCAACACCAATGATTTCCTGCGTCACTCTGTACACACCTACAACCTGCTCCAGGCCGAGTGGCAGCAGCAGGAGATGTCGCTCACGTCCACGCAATCGTGCTCCTTCTCCAGTGTGGCTTCGCACACTCAAGTTGTATCACCCACCCCACACAAACAGTGGTATATATTAGTAAACTCTCAATAACTCATACTAAAGGGGGCAGAGGTCTGTCCAAGTTACAAAAAGTTTGTCTTAGCGAGGGGAAATAAAATTGTGCCAAAGGAATGAAAACTGATACTTTATCTAAAGTAATATTATACTTTAATGTGACGAGGTAATCAATACATATAGGATAAAATACATACACAAATAACACAGCACAGCTAGGTACTTCTATGGAAAAGGTTGAGAGCACAATAGGCCTATAGTACTTGCAAATTATCTAAATACTGTTTTGGGTGTGCGGGGGCGAGATGAGAGGTGTAGTGGCGCAGCGTTGCAAGATCTCTGCCAGCCTCTTGCATTATACTACTTCTACAATATTTTTAGCCTTCCAGCATGCAACTGGCGTGTTAATAAATCAAATTTTATTTTTTGGAAAATTTTGTTAAAATCAATTCTAAGTTCGAGATATTGAGGTCCGATTTATCAAGAGTTGACTGTATTATTAAACTTATCTGTATGGAACAAAAAGAACCGAGAAAACACAGGCAATTTTTTTGGAAAAACCTCCAGGAAAAAAACATAGGGTCTTTGAACTAATGAAATAGTGGACACACTCTTTTCTTTACAATTATATATATATATAATTATAATTTAGCACTGCATCTTACTACCTGTTCGAGTTATACGCTTTAAGTACTAATTACGCTAATGGATTGGGAATTGGGAAGGTTGAATTAGAGGAAGTGAACCCGCATTTGCGTGGAGGGAGAGTGAAAAACCATTTAGGAAAAAAAAAAAACAGTTCACCCGACCGAGATTCGAACCTCGATCTCCCTGCCCTCGGCGGTCGAGCTCAACACGACTAGCGTGTTAGCCAACTATGCCACCGAGTTTTTTTTTTTTTTTACAAAACATTTTATTTATTAAATTATTGAAACCAATATAAAGTTGTGTAAGATTATGATCTTGACAATTTTTAATTGATATTTTGTGAATGACTCATTGTTTAACTAATTGTGTTGATTTAAATTAGAAATGTAATACCAAACTGTCAGCTTATCTCTTAAATTCAAATTTAAAAATATTAGATTTGTTTCATCATTATCTGGGTTCATTATCTTAACCTTATTTAAAGACAATCATACTGAGGGATTTACCTACAATTTAATTATATCCAAACAATTTTACCTGTTTTTCTGGCACATTATCAAAATGAATCTAAAAGTTTTTTAATTATCAAACAAATGTGAATTTGTTATACATTTTGAAAGTACATGTTTATATTGTTGCTTTGTGCAGTGTGGAAGTTCCAGTGTCGCCCTCAAAAGAAGTTACAGGTTTACCCCCTGCCCTGCCTCCTAAACGAAGCCGCACATCAAGTGTTAAATCTGCGGCTAGCCCACCCCCTACTTCACCCACTACTCCACGTGTTAAGGTCAACCACGTAGAAGAGAGAGAGACAGTTCACCTTCGGTGAGTAATCTCATATTGTATTGAAAATATATTTAATATTATATGTCTGCAATCGTAAATAACCAAAGATTGAATACACTATGTTATATTTGAATGATGGTGTAATAAAGATGGATAAAGATTGATAGAATGCTTAGATAAGAACATGGGAAAAGCCATATTGGGTTTTGTCTCTTTAATATGTTTCTATCCATTTTGTTGTTGTTACCTCCTTCCAAATATAACAAAATGTACCTCAAAAAGCGAAAAGAGATTTTGGTAATGGAATGAATGAACTAGGATGTGTGAAATTAGTTCAAATACTTAGGTGAATAAAACAAATATTCAACACTGCAAACTTATGTTGTATGGTGTTAGTTATTAAATGGGGCTTAAATATAAATATCAAAATTTATTTATTTTCATATATTTAAATTATGTTTTTGCTCTTCATTATCTAGGGAAAATCCAAGAAAGCCGCCAGTTCAGCAATTAGATACTATCCCTGCCCCCACCCCGGCAAATGTGAATGCCGCACCAATAGTGAAGAGTGAAGGGAATCCCGAACTGTCAGAAGAATGTAATCCTCTTGAAGAACTTGACATTACACGCTTTCTAGTCTATAAAAAACCAGAAGAGGAAGGTCCTGACATCAGAGGAGGACATCCAGATGGACTAATCATTCATGCCACCAAAGCCAACAAAAATGGTGAGCAGAGATTGTCTACCAGCAAGTGTTATTTATTATTGTAGTCAGAAACTTTGCTCAAGAGGGAGGCTATAAACACTAATGTAAGAGAAGACTAGATACTTTTATTAGAGATGTCTGATGGAAAATGTTCAAAACTATTTAAATGGAATGAATCGAAATTTCACAAGAAAGGCCTTTTAGAAAATACTTTTTTTTACAGCCAAAATTGATAGTGTTATTTTATAAGTATTGATAATATCTAGGGCTAAAATTTTTATGACCTAAAATTTCTACAATAATAATAATAATAATAATAATAATAATAATAATTAAAATAATATATATATTATAAAATAATAATAAAATAAAATAATAATAATGATGATGATTATTAATAAATAATGCTGCTGCTGATAATATTATCATTATTATTATCATCATCATCATCGTCATCACCGCGCATTACTATCTGTTCGGGCTATACACACAAATATTTTCTATTAAAAATGCATTTATGGCCCAAAAGATTTTTAAAAAAATGCTCTTTAAAACTAAAAAAAATTTTTTTTAACCAAAAACATCTTTCTACCCTACTAAAACAAGTAAACTGAAACAAAACCATAAAATGTAATTTAATGTTCCGTTTCTGTGCCAAACTAAAAGTTTTTATCTTGTCAACAAAACATATTCCATACAAAATAAAACAAGAAAAAGACATACAAATTCATTTGATGTTTTCTGACAATTTAATTTGACATGGCAAACTTAAGAGTTTTTATTTCAACAGTCCAGAATTGCATTGCACAACAAAAATCATGTGTAGATTTTTGAAAAAGAATGTTTTTCTATTATCTACTAACAATGCTTTGAACATAGAGAAGCTCCTTTCCACTTCTACTGACATCTCAGGAGCACACTTGAAATAAAATATGTCACTTTGTTCAAAATCTCCTGAAATTTTACCAAGAAAAAAGTTTTTCCCTGATAGCTCATCTTCAATTAAGCACAGTGTTTCATATCTTTCTTTTTTTTTTAAAAACTTGCTCAATTTTCTTTTCCACAGCCTTTCCCACTTTTCCAATCACAATATTTAGGTCATTCACAACTTTCTTTATAAAATCTATTTGTTCCACTAATAGCACTGCTGACTTCTCCAAGGAAGTAATGGCACTAGGCAGAAATCCAAAATTCCATTTTAGGTAGGAAAACTTACCTGCAATTTAAGGATCAGAAACTAGTTCCTGTGCAACTTTAATTGTGGTCGCTTCATTGCTGTCAAATGAGTCTATGAACTTTTTTCACAACTTGGAAGTTCTCACAGTAATAGTTGCATAATTCAATCCAAGTCCCCCATCTGGTTAAAATGGGAGCCAGCAGCAAAGGAACATTCAGGACTTCTGACTTGAATGATGCCACTCGAGATAATGCCTTCAGGAAATCTTTCTTCACACACCCAATCAGGCAGTCAACTTAGATGAATTGCTCTCGAATATATTCAGCAACTCTGTGACAGAGAGTCAGTTGTCTCATCCATCCGTAGACACCCATATTTTTTTTTCTGCTACTTTTTCTTGTATCTTCTTCATGGTTTTTTCATAGCAACGGCTGACATAATGTTTTCTTGGTGTGGAGGAGTTTGGCAAGTGCTTTCCGGTGTGCTTTTCTAAAAAACCACGCAATCTCGGATTGTTAACTTTGCTCAGGAAAATATCAGCACAGATGAAGGCTTCGCACAGTTCTTCGTGAAATGCAGAATGTTTTGAAGACTCACTGGTTTGGCCAAGGAGCTTTTGCTGTAGTTTATTCTCATCCTGGAATCGCTGAAGACCTCCTTTGTGTTTTTCTTTCATGACATGCTGCTTCACAGCTTCTACGACCACTCTCACGTCACAGAGTTTGCAATATAGTAAATGTCCATCGGTAGAGAATACTTTTTTGCCATATTCAGCAATGAAAAATTTTAATATATCTTGAGGCGATTTCTTTCACTTTAGTCATGTTGAATGTTAAAATTCACATAAACAACACGTGCATCTTCCGAAAAATGTAGCGAGATAATGAGCCCCCGTTATCTGCAAAAATTGCTCAGAATAACTTAGACGAGTTCATTTAACAACCCCACTATGCTAGAGGGGAGGGTGAAGAAGAGCTATCCAGCTATCACTGGCTTGAAGGAAGAGACGGGAGGGGTGGAAGTAGTCTAACCATCGTCTTGGCACCACCGTTTGCTATGATGTGTGCAGAGAGAGATGTTATAATCATTGGCAAATTACTCAAAAATAACAAAAAATGACATATAAAGTGACCAAAAGGAGTACCCGTCATTTGGCCTAAAAGTCATTTAGCCTAAAAGTCATTTGGCCTAAAAGTCATTTGGCCTAAAGTCATTTGGCCTAAAGTTTAGGCCAAATGATTTTAGGCCAAATGACTTTAGGCTAACTGACTTTAGGCCAAATGACTTTTAGGCCAACTGACTTTTAGGCCAAATGACTTTTGTCGAATTTAATTAAATCAATTTTTGTATTCGAAATACATTTTAGGCCAAATGACTTTAGGCCAACTGACTTTTAGGCCAAATGAATTTAAATAAATGTTCGATGTCCAAGTTTTGTTCGGAAACATTCGCTATGATATATTGTGATGTTAATAGAGGGCAGCATGTATCCTATTTAGTTAAATAGTATATACTATCGTTTCTAAATACATGAGTCTTCTTTGGTGTAACTATTTACCAAGGTCTAAAGCAGTGGTTATCAAAGTGTACTGAGCAACCTCCAAGGACGAGCGCGATAATTGCTAAAGGGGGCGCAAGATGTAAAATTTATTTATATAAAACTGTTTTAATTAGAATGATTTTTAATTTTTACTAGGCTAATTTTCTAACAAAATGTAACAATATGCATAGGTATACATAATTACAATAAACCTACAAAATGTTTGTATTCAAATCATACAACACTGGATGGGGAGTGGAGGGTAGAGGGGTGGTGGCGCAACTTCCTCACTTGGATGTAAAGAATGTCACAGAGTAAAATGTTTGAGAACCACTGCTCTAAAGAATACAGGTCTCACTGCACTTTAGTTCCTGTGATCAGGTAAGAAGCTAGAGAGCACTAGTATCTTTTCACAATAACACGCACTCCAGTTAACCAGTAGAAGAGTATGAATAACTAAGGTTTCAATTTATGGTTTTAACTTTTTAATTACCGTAGTGATTAAAACTAAAGCACCCCAATCACCCTCCCCATATATGGTAGAAAGAGAATATACTTAATAAAGTACAACATAAATAACTTATTTATAATAAACATACTAACTACCATTTGTATTTGTTTACGATTGTAAAAGCACTTAAATTTGCTTTGTAATGTTTAATATTTGCAATTCTTTCGTTGATCCAGTACGGTTGAGTAATCTAACATTGGCGACATGAAAACTTCGCCCATAAATGCTTTCTTTGTTGCTATCGCCGTATTGTTGTGATACAAAAAGAGGTTATGATTACTAACAATAAGCGTCTTTCAATAGCACATAGCGGTAGAGTGGAAAACTCTTAAAACACTTTTGTGGCCTCCCACCCATCCGGTATTCGAAGCCCAATCTTCCCATTACTAGCAAACTGGTATATACCCCAATTTTTCTTACGATGTGGGTAACTCGACTTACACCGCCCGATCTTGGGAGCATTGGACAGCTCTGTTCAACAATGACTTAGAAAGGCTGTTGGAGTGGGAGGAGAAGGGTGTGTGACGGGGAGCTCCACTTGCAAATTTTGAATTTTTTTCGGTGACACAGTTTTGTACCGTTTTGTGCCAAAAACAAAAAGTTTTGTACCCTACCCGCAATCCCCCATTTTGAGTAGTTAGCATATCAATGTAACTCAATCTAAGTTACTGCAGGAGTACCACTTTAGAATTTTGAGCTTTTGTCAATGCCAATGTTTTGTACCCCACCCATTTTGAGTAATCCTATTAATCATATCAAAATGGCCATTACAAATTAAGAGGTGTTTACATCTTTAAAATTGTGAGCTTTTTTTGATGCCAATGTTTTTTACTTGTTTTGTACCACAAACAAAATGTATAACATCCCCACCCATTTTGAGTAGTTAGAATATCAAAGTGATCACTCAAAGTTAATTCTGGGGTAATACTTTAGAATTTAGGAGTTTTTCTATGCAAACAATTTGCAGTAGTTTTTTTATCACAAATAAAAAGTTTTTTACCCCATCCATTTTGGGTAATTATCACAACAACGTGGTCACTCAATTAGAATAAAAAATTAAAGTGAGAATCACTCCAAATAGCTTAGAGGTGCATCCAAATTTGAAATATTTCCAGGCGAGATAATTATGGCTTAGGACTTAAAATAATTTATTTATTTAAAATCAAGGCGAAGACTATGCATAGCTTCTAGAGTGATCAATTTTACAAAAAATTGTTTAAGGAGGGCCACTCTAAATAGTTTATAATATAAACTAACTGATTTTAAAAAATATAAGAGGAGAGCCACTGTTTAAAAAATACATAAGCTCAAATATGAATGAGAAACTATTAAATGGCTTTAAACAGAACTCTAGTATTCTAAGTAACTATGTAATTTATAATTATGACACCCCCATTCCTCCCTATGAAAATGATTTGGATCCGCTTTTGAGGTAGTATATTAATTACATTATACTTTATAAATCTCGATTAATATGGCGAGATATCATACGCAAACCAAATTTATGTTACAAAGCGATACAGAATTATTACAAAAAGTTTTTATTGAAAAAAGTTCAAAATCATATAAAGATCGAATTACCCTTTAATTTGGAGTGGCAATTTTGATATGCTAATTACTCAAAATGGTGGGAGTATAAAACTTTTTGTTGTGGTAGAAAACGGTATAAAACTAAAACAAACTGTTGACATAGAAAAAAATTCAAAATTTGAAAGTGGTTCTCCAAGTTAATGCACCTCGTGACGGGGTCTGCATGACTCTTGCATAGTGCGAGCGGTTATCAGGCGTTTGTCAAACGATTCAAACTTGACGCTTGATTTAATCGGGTTAAAAACAACACTGTAGCCAGTCGGGGACAACGTTAAGTAAAACGAGAGTCAGAAACTATTGACAACGTTTTAAATAAACAATGTTGTAATAGACAACGTTACAGCAGGATGAATCAATAGGCTGGATTTTGTTGCAAGTGCTGATACTGTTGAATATTTGAAAATATATTTTATGTAAAGCAACAATTTACCATACCATAATCTTCTTTTGGATGAACCACAGTGTTGGCCGTTCGGTATAAGGCGCAATACTCTTCATACTAGATGAATTTATACATAACTATTCAAGAAACTAGAAAGACTCGAAGCACATGTGAGGTGTTCATGTAGACCTGCCCTGGTCTGAACCCGCGTCTCTACACGAAAATACTTATAAGCGCTACTTCCCAGTAGGTTCACTTGCTTCTAATAAGTCCTACATCTTGGTTCCAATAACAACTATTTCTACTTATAGTATTTTCAGTAAAATGTTCGTCGACTACTAAAACGAGACAATAATTTTCTATATTGTCTTTGTATATGTGAGTGGGTTTTTATAACTATTTCATTCCATTTTAGTTCGTGTTTAGAGGTTACCTCATTGTTGACTAAATTCAAACGTTGTCTACTTGTTTTTAATTTTGGATATATATTTAGTAAAAAAATTATATACATGTTTAATTTTTTATTGATCACAGTTATAATATTGATTCAATTAATCATTATATATGCGATTCATTGATAAATACTATCTAGCTATAAAAAAATGGTTAGACACATCACTAATCAAGGCTTTGGAAAAGGGATCGTAATATAATAAAAAATATTTTCAATTATTGACTTATTTTTAAAATTATTTCCTGGAAGTGCGCCCCCATTTTCGGAGCACCTGCGCTACTCTAATTAGAAAGCACATGTAGTAATCTTTAGCCCACATCACTAGTCACAAAGGAACAAGCCGCGCGTGCCAACTAATTAAAATGCACATGCGCGTCGATTTACTCAGAAGTCCACACAAACATACTGACTGACTATCTACAACTGTCTTGGGATCGAGGGATGGGGGGAATGCTGGTCCCTAGAGCATAGCTTAGTGGAATTGGAATTATTTAGCACCACGTCTTACTAACCGCTCTGGTTATAATAATAATAATAATAATAATAATAATAATAATAATAATAATAATAATAATAATAATAGTAATAATAATATTATTACTATTATTATTAAGTCCAGAGTACAACGCATACATTTTTCTCTAAATGACGGATTTGGCCGCTGAGAGAGTACGGCTGTGTTAAGCACTGACTTATGGGGGCAAATGGGGCAGTTTTACCCAGGGTCTCACTTCTCGAGGCCCCCAACCACACAAATATTTCTATTTCACGAAAACGAGTTTTCCGCATTCACAATCCACGTGCATTTAAGATTGATTTAAAGTATATTTTTAAACACAGAAAACAAAAGGGATGGTCAGGGAGGAGAGCCACCAATGACAAGAGGGCCTACCCTAGGCTAACTTCACTAAACAAAAGGTAGTACATGGCTTACAATAACATATAAGGCACCAGTATTCTCAGATATCTGTGTACCCATTTCTTCTTTACTTCCTGCGTCCGGTATTTCCGCCACCGCGTCCCCTGAGTGACTGCTGGTAGCCGGGCTGCTCCTTGTAGTATTGGATCTGCGGTGGTGGGAGTTGAAGATGACCAGGTCCCCTGCAACTCCTCCTCTAGCTGCTAGGGTGGTCGGCCATCCAGGACGATGTAGAGAGTGTTGATTCTATGAAGCAACGCTTGTTGTGCTCCTTTCATAAGTTCCGGGTAGTTTGATGGAGTTTATTGATAAATACTAATATTTTGATATTTTTACATCGCACGGATTTCTTGTCGGTGTTTATGTCAAATACTTGGCTTTCCGTAAAAGTGAACATCATACTTTAAAAAGTTCAAAAGATATTTTAGATTTTAAAATTAACGCTTGGACAAAAATGATGCATGATAAGAATGAAAATAAAACTGTGGAGGAAGTTATTGAAGGAAGGTTTTATATTTTATTTATGCACACAATTACATTAGATTTACGAACATAATATTTCAACACTATATTAAGTTAATTTGTGTGTGTGAAGGAGGCCCTAGAAATTCCATTTCCATAGACCCTTAATCCACTGGGCGGACCTGTAGACTATAAGTAAGCTATAGACAATATGAGATTAGTACGAGTAAACATTTGTACATCTTATCTCTAACTGTGAGGCAGCGGCCTTATCTCTCAATCCACCCTGCGTTCTATGACTTGCCAATAAGTACGGACGTAGCTTTCTCTAAACTTAAAAAATACTTTCTTTTCAACTGTTTGATAGTTAGTGAATGTTTTTAAGTTAATGTTTAGTTTTGACTCTTCTAGGAGGTTTCTTCTGAAGAGAAGCCAGGGCCGCTTTGGTCCCCTACCTAAGATGGCTCTGAGCTATTATAACAGCCAATTAATAATCAGCGCTTAGTATTAAAATAAAGAATACGATCTTTCTAACCTAATATCATTGGATTGCTTAGCATATAAACATTTGCCATAATTTGTCTATTTTTTGCACCGTTCCACATAAGCAAAGTAAGTTGCGTCCACTCCGCAGCAACATTGTTGGAAATAAGTGGTGATAGCACAATCGTCAACAAAAACGTGAAAATCAGTTCTAAATATTGGCGACATGTTGACGGTTTCCCGTTAGTGAGCGGTAAACATCAAATAAATGTTGGTAGCATATTGGCAGCATTGTTGAGGTGCATCTACACCTGGGCAACATTTTTGGTAACATAGTAAACAGCATTTAGTTTGTTTGGAGGCTCCACCTGAGAAGTTTGTCTTCGTTCGCACTTTGTGAATTTGGTCTTAACCACCCAATAATCTTATTTCACCTTTAGAAAGTCCATAGTTATCACATTTTAAATCCCGCAATATATCTGGTCCGGCATACCTGTGGCGACTCTGGAGAGAAAGGCGAGCCTAAAATTGACGTCTAGCTGGACGCACACTAAGAATTACAACATTTGCTGCATCTGCAGGAAGCATATCTTCCTCTCTCAGCACCATGTACTCAACTATAGTCCTTACCTAACCTTTAAATTGAGTGTTCGTTTGTCAAAATCTGTTCAGTAGTTTTCTCAAGATTTCTATTACAGTAAATAGGATTATCAAATTATACGTAAGGAATTATTCATGTTTGTTTATATTTCAAAATACTCGTTGCCAAGGAGATTTACAATTCATTTCTTGTTCTTTAGAAACACATTGTTGCCAAGGGTTTTAAAAAGATGTATGCATTAAAATTTAATATATTTGAATTGATACAAATTTAAGATGCAAAAAACGACACCTACAGTCGGTTTTTAGACACTGCTAGACACTACTTAGCTCACTGATAAGACA
Organism: Timema cristinae; assembly: GCA_039000515.1. Lineage (NCBI taxonomy): Eukaryota > Metazoa > Arthropoda > Insecta > Phasmatodea > Timematidae > Timema > Timema cristinae. The sequence continues at coordinate 18,953,422 of JBCFYV010000024.1, read as the reverse complement.
ACGTATAAATTATATGGAAAAACCTACCTGTATAAATATCCTACACATTAAAAAAAACTCCATCGAAATAAATTAAGCTTTTCCAAAGATCTTAAACAACAGAACGACATACACACAGAGTTTCTAACTACAGACCGACACTTTGATAAGTAGTATAGAATAGAATAGAGACACGGCTAACTAAGGGAATTATGACATTGGTGTATGTATGCGAAACTTGTTTCATTCGTCATTGTTAGTTAAACTTTAGGATAGCTCAATTTTTTTTCTTTGCATGTATGTGAGATAACATTGCTTTAGTGCAGTAATTCCTAAACGTTTTGCTCGCAGACCCCTTTAGTCCTTGTAAAACATCCATGGATACTCACATACTTGCTCACATAAATATAGGTTATCTCACCTGTCAAGAAATGTAAAACTTTGAATATACAGAACCATAATTTTACCGGTTGTTCTCTATGAGTGTGAAACGTGGTCTCTTTTCTTACATGCCAAAAATTAATTTAGGATGTTTGAAAACACGGTGCTTAGGAAGATATTTGATCCAAAAATAATGAAGATAGTAAGGAGTGGAGGATGCTACACAATGATGAGCTGAAAGCCCTGTACTCATCACCAGACATTAATAGGGTAATAAAATCTTGCAGGTTATGGTAGGCAGGTCATGCAGCGTGAATGTTTGTATTTAGAACTGCGTTCAAGGTATTGAATGACAAACCCAATAAAAAAGACCACTCACTAGGAAGACCTTGACGCAGATGGAGGATAACATTTGGATAGACCTGAGAAACATAGGATGTAATGAGATAGATTGGATAGAACCAGCTCAAGATAGGTATAGGTGGCGTACTTTCGTGAGTGCAGCAATGAGCTTTCTAGTTTTTAATGCCATAGAGTAATTAAATAGAGTAAGTCTGTGTTTAAATAAAGTCTATGTTTTTAGAAATAGCTTAACACCATCTACCATCACTTGTGCTATCTATAATCAGATGAAAAAACTAACAGTGCTTATTTTACGGAGATACCCGAAGGTTTTTACATTATATTTTAGGCCAAATGACTTTTAGGCCAAATGACTTTAGGCCAAATGACTTTAGGCCAAATGACTTTTAGGCCAAATGACTTTTAGGCCAAATGACTTTAGGCCAAATGACTTTTAGGCCAACTGACTTTTAGGCCATCTGACTTTTAGGCCAAATGACTTTTAGGCCATCTGACTTTTAGGCCAAATGACTTTTAGGCCAAATGAATTTTAGGCCAACTGACTTTAGGCCTACTGCCGCGTCTCCGACCAAAAGCCCTATAAAAATACCAAATTAGTGTAAAAACATGTTAAAATGTAAAAAAATGTCTTAACAAAGCTACTAAAATTAGCAAAGTTTCTTATGAAACACATTTGTATACAATTAGTTGAACAACGTCCCAGGTTTGCAAAAAAAAAAAAAATGTAAAATCATCAAAATCCAAGCCCTAATAATATATATCAAAAGTGCAAAATATCCCATGATTTGTTGTACAGTATGACCACATAAAAGTAGATCTAATAACTTATCTAGCTGTCAGATAAGGCCCTTCCTAAGAAAATTGGATTCTATCCCAAGGTTTAAAGTTCTCACTGCAGTTCAGAAATTGGCACTATTTTCGCCAACAGGCGACAGCCACTTGGTTGCAGGCTGACGTCATGGAAGTTAAAAAAAAAAAAAAAATCTGATTATATTTACACAGAAAAATTTTCACATTATATACATTAATGCATAAACAAAGATTCCAGTACTCTTCTTACACTCCTTACCAATTACAGTGCCTGGGGATTGAATGCTAAAATAAATAATTAATCTACTGTATACTAGACATGTTAATACTTGGATATTATATTCAAAGCCCTTATGAATACATCCCCATCCCCTGTATTTCAATGATCTTAAATTTTTTACAGAAAATTTACCAGAAAATTGTCATCTGTACTTATGTATTGTTACACAGTCCAGCACATTTACCCACTCACTAATGTTACTTATATACTTTTACTTAGTTTCAACTGGTTTACTTTTTTTTTTTAACAAACTAATCATAATAAATTAATTCCATATCGCACATTGATTTAGTTTATTTTGGACCAGCATCGGTGGTTGCACGGTCTAATGCGCTAGGTGCTCTCGCTCTAGGCTAGTCTGCCATTGACAAGGAAATCGAGGTTTGAGTCTTAGACAGATGTACTAAGGCTGGTTTTCCGAAATTCTTTTCCACTCTGTGCAAATGTGGGTGCACTTCCTATAAATATAACCTTCTTAATCCCTTTAACCATTAACATAATTAGTACATAAGTGTATAACATGAACAGGTAATAGGGCTAAGAAAATCATGCTAAAAAAAATAATTTGGAGGAAAAAAAACATTACTCTCCCTACATCCTACTTTTAATTCCAAAGTTTATCAATTTACTCTTGTATTTTTGGAATTTTAACATTGTAAACTCTATAAATACAACCTTACTTTTAATAAAGAAAACATGAACCCTCTTAAAAATCCTACTTTCCAATTTGAAAAAAAATATCATTTTAGCCAATTTTTTGTAAATAGAGATTATAGTTTACAATTAATTTTTACCCGTGGACCTAAAATAATACAACCTTTCAAATGTTTGATAAACTAATAATATTTTTCAAATGTTTGATGAACCAAGAATACAATTTTCAACAGTTTGATAAATCAATAATACACTTTTGATATATTCATATGTGAATTCTTTAAATAACTGTCTTATGGGCTTTAAAACAAGCCCTTGATAAATTTTATTATCCCTCTGTCCTTGCACTTGAATTTGAAGTGCTTATAAACCATTCAGATTGGCCTTTTAAAACATTAAAGACATTGGAAAAACGTTGCTGGACTCATGCATTAGGTTAAATGTTGCTTTGAATATCTTGGACAGCATTCATCACACTAAAAAAATAAATACAAACATTTTCTGTGAAAAATCACGAGTCTCATCTTTCTTGTGCTTTCTGGTTTTCGTTCGAGGCTTGTCATAGGTTCTGTTTTTTTGATTCAGCATTAGGTCCAAAATCTTATATAATTAAGTACTGGATCCATAATAGCAATTTGACAGTCTGGAAGACCATATTAATATATGGTAGAAGTGAGAAGTTAGCGTCTGAAAGATACTCTTTTCACTGCTCTTGAGGTTGAAAGGTGTTTTACTCGTCTTATGTGTTGTCATATGAAAATATTTATTTGATGGATTAAATAGCTATCCTACTATATATTAAGTATGGTTGAAGCCACATCTAAATATCATATTCTTTAAATTGAAAAATTACACTGGAATAAATCCTGGGTTTTTTTCCTATGTCAAGATGTCATTTTTCAATCTAAAGAAAATTATATTTATTTGAGCCTAGTTCCTTACATACAGTCAGCACAATCACATTAATTCTTATTATATCAAAATTATATTAAATATTTCACAAAACATAACTTAATTATATTAAATATTTCATAAAACATTATATGGGGAGGGGGGTAGGATTGAGAGTTAAGGATTATCAACATTTGTTTAAAGTTAATTTTGTTGTTTTTTAAAAAGTCAACATTAAGATATCTCCATTAATGTTTTGTTTTCAAGAAACAAGTTCACTCATTTTAAATATCAAATTAATTGTTTGAAATTGAAATTTTCTCCTTAATGGAAAATTATTGAAGAAATGATGTGTTCCAATTTTTTATTTTTTATTACTTGGTAATGATTGTAGTTTTTAAAAATTTCATATAACAAATAATAAAACATAAATAGTTTGGGAACATTTGTCACTTGTTGATTCTTTCTGTTTATTTTGCTTTCATACTTTCAGAGGAAAATGAAACAGGTATGAAATAGTGAAATATTTATAGTTTTATAATTTTATTAATATTTTATTTTTCCAACCATTTCTGAATCAATTCTATTAATATATGGTGAACATCTGATATGGTTAGGCTAACCTACTAAATATAGAAAGAACTACTGTCATGCCATTATATTAGATTACCCTGAGGTTTAAGCCGGTGGTTCTTAACCTTCTATTACTCGTGGCCCCCTAAATATCCTAAAATATTTTTGCGGCCCCCTAGTTTTTGCTAATATATTAATCATTAAGATTTATTCTAAAATAGTGGCTTTATTTACTGATTATAATAACAACAAACAGAAATTAACTTACCTAAATGTTTTAATGGGACCTTTACTGATGAACAATTTCAACTAATTTGTCTAGTCTAGTTTTGTTTGTATTACTTAATGCTATTCACATGTAGGAGTCGATTCGGAGTCGATTTCGCTGCTTTGTTTTAATATTTACCATTGTGGAAATTCCTTTTTCACATAATTAAATATAAACAAGGGGCAACAAATTTTTAACAGCGATGGTAAACAGATGGGGATTATTTGTATTATCCGTGCTTCCCCTCCCCTCCTTTACCCTGGACAATCGAGAGTCTACTATACTTACATGCTTACGATCATTGAATTCTTTCTTCCAAAATGTAAAATTTAAGATAATTGACTTCAGTAATAAGAAATAACATTTTAAATTATATTTTTGAGGCCCCCTGGTTAAGAATTGTTGGTTTAAGCCACACTTTGATGTGTTTTTCACATAAATGTGTCCAACAGGAGAAAATTATTTGTAGGCATGTTTTGGGAGGTTTTCAGGGAATTCTTTCAATTGTAACTTTATTTGTCTTAAACTAAACAAAGGAGAGACACAAATTTACTTGCTGAAACAAATATGAAACATATTATTCCTTTTTACATTTCCAACAATATCTTGGTATATTGCCAGGGACGTCGCGCTGGGAGTCAGGGGAGAGTGTCACCTCCCCTATGCTCATATCCTCCATCACCTCAAAGTTGGGGAAAATCTTGAAAGTTGGGAATTTTATGGAGAGTCAAGATCTTGAGTTGGAAAATACAAGAATTACTCTGTACCACAGTACTTTTGACTAAGAAAGTTATTTTCCACAGATTTGTACAGATAAATAATAAATTTCCTCTGTTAATTTTAGTTGAACAAACACATGAATTTTTGAAGTATGTTGTTAGTTCTCCAAGCATATCTTAAACAAAGACAAAAATTTAATTTCCCCCGATATGCAATATTAATATTAATAAACATTCAAATGTGATTCGTGCTTGTCAAAAGGAATTCAGAATATTCTAGTTATTTTGAAAACCTTTTCCATATGCACTGTTATTATATATGCATTAAAAATATTCAAACTCACTTCAATATATCACTACCAATGGATAAATATTGCTTCCTCAGGGTTGACACTCATCTCGAAAATTGAGAAAACACAGGAAATATTAAACAGGGAAAATAAAAATTAAAAAAAATCACAAAAACTAATAAAATATTTGAAAATTTAGATAACTTAACTGAAAGTTTTAAATTATAGGCCTTTATAAAGACGAAAAATATAGCTAAAAAGCTGAGCTCACCAATTCGAACTCACATCTTAGCACCTTACTCTCTTTTGAAAGACCGGGTTACATAATGACTGCATATATTTCACCAATAAGCTCTGGTCAAAAACCAATCACATTACTTCCCACCAACTTATTTGATGAAAAATGAAATTTCTCACCTCTGTATATTTATCGTTTGTTTGTAAAAATGTTCCTTTTAGAAAATCTGTAAAACACAAGAAATTTTGTAGTAATAAAATAGTGGCAGCCCTGTTCTAATGAAATTGAAATTTTAAAGATTACACAAAAGTTAAATGAAATGTTAAAGCAGACAAGTATGAAAAAATATACTATAATACCTCTTAGCATCAAACCTTTGTTTGTACTTTATTATTTTCTTCTAAACATTTTTTTTAGGTCCAAAGCTTGTGTTATTAGAACACTGTGGAAAAAGAATATATTTGTTGATTAAATTGATAGTAAATAATTGTAATTTATCATAAATAAATAAGTAAATAATTGTTAATTTAACTAACATTTTTCAAGATCAATAAATTAAATTAACATTTTCTCCTGTTTTATTATAGCATATCCCATTCCTCATGTTCCAGACTTCTTGTACCAAGAAGCATTCCTTACAACATATCGCACCTTCTTGTCACCGCTGGAATTGATTTGTAAACTGTGTCATCGCCACAAGCGGTTCAGCTGCTCAGCTGACCCTGTGAAGCAGCGAGCAGCAAGGGAAGCATTTTCTCTTCTAGTCAGAGTAGTCAGCGACCTCACGTAAGTGTTCCAAGGTTTCTCAATAAAACTAACTTAGAATTTAGTTAAAAGATATGTGTCTTAACAATCCAAGTTATTAATGAGTTTTGCTATTCTAATGATTATTAATGATGATTGTTTCATATGTATTTGTGTACACCTCATTTTATTACCTGTTGGGATTATTAATATATTTATGCTAATGATTTATAAATGTGGGAGATAGCATTTAGAGGTAATGTACTTGCATGTGTGAGGGAGAGTGGTAAACCATTTAGGGAAAACCTTCCTCAGTACACCTGATCAGGATTTGAACCCCGATCTCGCCGTAATCGGCAGTCCAATCTATTGCAAAAGTGACACCTTAGATCATTCAATTACTGGAGCAGGTCTTACATGCTTTCCTTCTTCATTCTATCTCTTATGAACAAAGTACAGACACCTTTTTGATGAAAACATGTTAACTTTTTTTTTAAATGTATTTACACATCAAATTACAGATAAATAATGTCAATGTCTTTCGAACTGTTTTGTTTGCACTTAATCTAATTAAAAATGTCAATATTCCAACAGTAAACTAATACAAATTTGCTCTGAATGTTGAACATAATTAGTATTGTTCCCTTGTTTCAGAATGTCGGACCTCGATGAAATTGTAGTTCAGACATTAATGGATTTTGTTTACCAGCTACTGTGTAGTGGGGATCTTACCATGGCTAAAGCCCTTAGAGTCAAAATTATTGAGCGGTTCAACCTAAAGAAACTTCACAGCACTTCCAGCACGCTATTGTCATCACTCAATGTTTACACTAGGTACAAAACTTTTTTTTGTACTGTTTTATAACTAAAGCTTAAGGTAAGATGAAAAGGAATTTGTGTTAAAGTTCACAGTTCTGCAGTTGTTGTAACTATATACTTTAAAAAAGTATATAGCTACAAAAACTGCATCGCATTTTACTACCTGTTTAAAGGATATATGCAAATGTACTAATTACCTTAATAAGTTAAAGGTGAAGGTTGAATTTTGAGAAAATGTATCTAAATTTGTGTAGAGAGGGAGTGGAAACCCCATTTATAAAAACCACCCACAATACACCTGGCCGGGATTCGAACCTCGATCTCCCTGTCATCCGTAGTCTAATCTAACATGAGAGTGACACCTTAGACCATGTGTCTACTGAAGCAGGTAACAACATATTGCTTCATTAGATACATTTAGTATGATTTTCTACATAGTCTAAACTAACATTCTTAAATAATTGCCATGGACATATCATTTAAACAGAAACATTTTTAATTCTAGGAAATAGTCCTGGTTGAGTTCTACAATGCTCACTACAATTATCTAAAAAAAAATTAAGATTACAATATGTATAAAATTAAACTAAATGTATTTAATGAAGTAATGTGTGATTTATTTTGGCCAAAAAAGGTATTTTTGTTAAAAATACAGACCTTAATTTATACTCCCTTCTAGCCCACCTTAATAAAGAAATAATAAAGTATTTTGAAAGCAAAAAATAAAAGTAAGCAGAAGAAGATCTAAATCAACATTTTGGCAGATTTACAAGCATAGGAATAGTATGGCGATTTTTATTTTTTTCTGTAACCCGAAAAGTTACCTAGTTAAAAACTTTGCATATGTTTCTGCTTCGAAACTACATCTCATCACTTTGAAAAATGATTTAATTGATTTCACTTTTTAAATTGGCCAAGCATATTTGCAAGGAGGACAAGAATAGAACAACAACTTATTATTATGGGAACTGTCAGTAAAGGCCAAAGCAAACGTTAACAAAATATATATGTTGATTGATGTAATTTTGTTATAATCTCTCTTCCTTTTGGGCATTAAAAAATTCTAATAAATGTTTCACATTTGTTCTCTTAGGCAAGCCTCACTACTGGATTTCAAATCTGAACAAATTGCAGAACAGATGACTCTATTAGATAATAACTTGTTTATGAAGATAGAAATTCCTGAAGTGTTAGTCTGGGCACAGGAACAGAATGAGGAGCGAAGTCCCAACCTCACAAGGTTCACAGAGCACTTCAACAAAATGTCCTATTGGTAAGAGATTTTTGTTCTTCCTAAAAAGAATTATTAATTTTACTATGACTGTTTTTTCAGCTGTCTAGTTAAATAACTTAAGATGAATAAGATCAATTCTGGTTTTGTATAGGAGCTAATTAAATTTTTTAATCTCTTCTCTTACATTTACTTAGTAAGAGAACCACATTATTTCGAGTACTACACTATTTCTTTTAAGGAAAATCTCTTTTCGCTTTGAGGTAATTGTATTATATTTCCTTATAGAAATATATTATATATTTACAGCCAATATCCATTTCCTATGTTTGTCATTCCTTTTACATGTTCCTATCTGAGTGTCATATGATTCTTTACATATTTACTTTTTCTCCCTTAAGTTTTTTTTTGTTTCCCCTTTTAGGAAGTTGCATTGCGCGTTTCACACTCCTTCCCGATGAGTTTTGATAGAATTAAACCTGGGTCGAGGGGTTGGGAGGTAGTGATCAGTTTCCTTCAAAAACCAACCATTACCTCTTTGTCCAATGGCAGCAATGTAAAGTGTGAACTGTGTTCTTCTTTTCACTGTAAAAGCCACAATGTGTTCGTTCTTTTTATATGTTTCTATCCACCTTTCATGTACCTTCTTCCAAATGGAATACTACTATATGTATTTGTTTTTTGTTTTCTTAAGTGTTTGGAAAGATTTTTTAAACTTTTATTTCAGAAGCTTCACAAATAATATAAAATCCACCTAGGCACCACCCATTTGCTCCTCACTTATCACATATTTTAGTGTACAAGTTGGTTAAATATGTATTTAGAATTTGGTTTTGTGTTCCTTTAGGGCTCGTTCGCGAATCTTGGAACAGAATGAGGCAAAGGATCGTGAGCGCTATGTGGTGAAGTTCATCAAGATTATGAAGCACCTCCGCAAGATTAACAATTTCAATTCATACTTGGCACTTCTGTCTGCAATAGACTCTGCTCCAATAAGACGGTTGGAGTGGCAAAAACAGATCACGGAAGGCCTCAAGGAGTATTGTGCTCTCATAGATAGCTCGTCTAGTTTTCGAGCTTACAGACAGGCCTTAGCTGAGACCCAACCTCCTTGTATACCCTATATGTAAGTTCATAAACATGTTAAGTAATCTTATAGCTCACATGATTAGTTCATAACTATCACATACTCATTTTTTATTATGTCCTTCCAAATATAACAAAATAAAGGACAAATGGTGCCAAATGGCTGTTTTAAATTAAACATTGTATAGAAGACAAAAGGGCAAGGCCTACACACTCGCCACAAAACTGAAGGCCTCAAAGTTCACTATAAAAAAAAACAACACATAATTATCATATTTTCAGGACATGTCACTCCCCTTCATCAGCAGAAGAGAGAAACACACCAACTGGACTATGGCAGCATGGCTAGAGTTAGTTCATAGTGGTTTAGATACCTACCGTTGTTGCCCGTTTCTTGATTTAAGACATGTTTGTAAAAATGCCACAAGGCTATTGAAATAGGCAAGCTACTTTGAATGAAATACTATTTGTTTGATCCAAAAATGTTGGAAGTACGGTAGCTTTGAAAATATAGGTGGTGTTATTGAATAAAACAGGAGAAAAATTGACATTTACATGATAAAGAATGAAAATGAACAGAAAAGGAGAATAGAAACAAAATGGAGGAAGGCAAAAGATAAGGGAAAACATTGTGGGTATGTAAATAAAGGAAAAATGTTGTCAAATGGTTATTTTTAATTAAACGTTGAAAAGAAAATAGAAAGACACGGCCCTTCTTTAATTCTAACAGCCTACCACCATTCTTATATTTATTTCATTTTGTAAAATCAATCAATAAACAGGTAACAACAGTATCTAAGGGACCTTGATCAACCTCCAGCCATGCTGCCATACTCAAGTTTGTGTTTTACTCTCTTCTGCCGAAGAAGGGAACATGTACCCAAAAGTTCCATAATTGTTTGTTTTGTTGTGTTTTAAATTGTGAACTTTGAGGCCTACAGTTTTCTGATAAATGTGTAGGCCTTGCCCTTCTATCCTCTTTTCAAAATATAACAAAACATACCTCTAAAAGTGAGAAAAACTTTTCTTTAAAGAAATACCAATTAATTTACAATAAGTTTATATATTTTTCAGAGGCCTAGTTCTTCAAGATTTAACATTTGTTCACATTGGCAACAGTGACCTCCTTCCAGAAGGTTGTATAAATTTCTCAAAAAGATGGCAGCAGTTTAATATAGTTGAAAACATGAAGAGATTTAAGAAAGGGTAAGTAAAAGCTTCAGTAGTGTATCAACTTCCTATTATGAACAATTCTTTTTCCCCATATACATTTAAAAAAACTATAGCCTACCATAAAAGATGTAAAAATCATATGTTACCTATTACTCTACCAACTCAATACATATTAATAAAATAGAAGTAACTTTGATGCAATGGGAACTATATTAACTATGAGGTATTATATTAAAGTTGCTCTATAATGATTCCTAGTTAAAATCATCAAAACATACGCCAACAAAAATAGTTTTAATCCAACCCGGTACATTTAGGAACATGTAAGATGCTGAGAAAGGAAAGGGTTGACATTTAAACTTCTAGAAGAGCAATAAGAATGTGACCGCTAACTATGTAAATAATGAACCCAATCAAAATGGTCACAAACTTGAATTCAGTGCAGTACCCAATATAGATAAATAAGAAGATGACTAGTGCTTTGAAATCCTACCACAGTTACTATGATGACCCTCTACAGCCACACTCCCTAATAAAGTAGTGCGGTGAAGGTAAGGAGTTTTCTCTCTCCTTGTACATCTCCTCGGCTCAAAATCTAATTTTCCCAGATTTATCAACTGGTACTCTAAGACTAGATTGAATTTACTGTTTACTCCTGCTATAAAACAAACCATATAAAACCCAAAATGATTGTAAAATGTATGGAATAGTTACATAAAGTATTAAGCAGGATATGTGATGAACAGGAACTAAACATTTTCAAGCATTATTTAGTATGTAGAAAGTAACGAGCAGTATCTAGTATGTAGTAACAAGCAGGAATAAAGAATAAACATATTACATATTACTATTCAAGAATAGTCATAAATTAGCTGTAGTTTTGATAGTGTGAGGCAAAAACAAGCAATAGTGAACAATAATGTTTGTAGTCAGTAGTAATTAATATTAAGTATAAACATTAATAGTATGAAGCAGGAATGAGCAGTGACCTAAGTAAGAAGAAATTAGTAGTCTTTTTAAAAGTATGAATCAAGAACAAACCGTGATTTTAAGCATGAAACAAGAATGAAAAGTAATTTTAAGAGCATAAAGCAGGAAAGAACAGTAATTTTAAAAGTACCAAATAAAGCAAGAATAAACAGTATTTTAAAAGTATGAAGCATAAATTAACATTGATTTTAAACATGTACGAGTATGTCAAATATAAATAAAGAGAAGAAACAGTAGATACACTCGGAGTAATGAAATTAAAGGTAAGCACTCTTAATTGCAATTTAAATAAAATAAAATTATAAAGTGTATTTAATTGTATATTACTTTTTTTTTCTATTTTAGAACATACTCTTTTAAGAAGCATGAACGTATTATTGCATTTTTCAACAATTTTGATGAGTTCCTGTGTGAAGAAGCAATGTGGCAAATATCGGAATCAATAAAACCAAGAGGAGGGAAGAAAGCACAAGCGTGAGGCATGTGTAACATAACTTTTAGGAAATGTATTATTTGTATTATATAAGACTTTCTTCTACACTGGGAGCAGTAAACAAAGACAATTTCATGCACACTTTTAAAAGTAATAGTTTTGCATTCTGTCAAATGACAATTGGTTTTTTTTTAATGTATTCGGTACATACATTAATTTGGAGCTGTTTAAATGAGAATAGGTTTGAAATATTATTTAACAAACAGTAGAACTAATACCAATGGAAACAAATATTTCACATCGACAGGGATTCGATGGTTTGCTATAACATTTAATTAGGGGAATTAGTGTTAGAGACCCAGGTGAATCACTAAAGAGTTAAAAAAAATATCTAACTGTTCAGTTAGAAGTTAATACAATCAGAAAACTCAACACATAGCTAATAGACTTAACTATATATATCATGGGTCTGTGGACTTTGTTTCCCAAGATCCAGTGCTGCATTCAGTGAACTGCTGATTTTACCTATGCCCACACCTGGCATGGATTGCCAACTATTTGGTTTAAAGGAAAACTTAATTAATTTGCTTTTAATGGATTTAGCTATTCACACTTACCAAAACTTTATTTTCTCGGGTGTTTTGGTTTGTTTCGGCAGCCAGATAACTAATCCTGTCATGGCCTACCCTTAAGTAGTGGGGCAGCCACTTATTGGTCCTCAGGTAAACCTTCTCTAACTGAGGCTATGGGTGCTGACAATGATTTAGCTATTCATCAACAACCCCTAAACTCCTTAATCATCAACAACCCTTCAAACTCCCTAATCATCAACAACCCCTCACACTCCCTAATCATCAACAACCCCTCAAACTCCCTAATCATACTAAAAAACCCTCCACACTCCCTAATCATAAACAACCCCCCCCCCCCCCCCACACTCCCTAATCAACAACTCCTCAAACTCTCCATTCATCAACAACCCCCACACCTCCAACTGGCCAGACCCTGTTCCAAGCTTGTTGATTTTGGCCCTGACCAGTCTCTTGTTCTTCATCTGCACCTAAGCTGACTTCCGCTGGAGTTCCACCCAACCCCCACCAGGTTGTTCACACCCTTTGGTGGTGAGATCAGAATTGAGTAGGACCGGCTAAGCGGAACCTAATTAGTAGGCTGCTTGTATTGCACATCACTACCTCGTCAGTACCGTAATCATGAGATAGTAGAGAGAGCAAGACTGAGATGGTATGGGCATGTAATGAGCTTGGAAAAGGAGAAGATGCCAAAGATAATGATGGAGATAAAGTATGTAGGAAAAAGACAGTAAGGAAGGCCAAGAAAGAGATTTGATGAGAATATAAAAGAAAGTGTGCGAATGAGAGGAGGAAAATGGTAGGAGTTTTGCTTGAAAAATAAAAAAATTGTTAAAATACAATTTTATTAAAATAATGACTTTTGAATTGAGCATATTATTTGACATTCATATTATTTGTTACTGTGTGATCTTTTGAGTGATACAGTTAACACAAGAGACATAATAGCCTTGGGTTATTGATGATATGGGTAGCTAATAAAATATTCACCTGGATAAAGGATGGAAAATTACACTATGGAAAAACCCCAACCCTAATGTATAAGCTGGTGTTTGAACCATTTTAAATACATTTGTATCTTCTGGGTCAGAATCTAGCATACTACACATGCAAGTGTTATTCTATGGAAAAAATGTTCATACCAACTCTTGTTCTTATAACGCTCTCATTTATTAATGATAATAAAATTAATTAGTACCAAATGGCTTAGAAATGTATAATAAGACAGTGTAGAAACACTGAACAATAATATAAAGTAATTGATATTGAAGGAAGCCAACCTGAAATAATCGTAACAAAAAAAGCAATGCCTAGATAGAAAAACACAATTCTCTCTTAATTTCTTCTCTTCTTAAACTGTTGCACTATATTACACTTCACACATGGATTTGAATTTTCGGAGCTGTCCTATATTATTAGAAGAGAGACATTGAAAACACACAACAAAGGTAGGTTATAGAACTACATGTTTCTAGAATGATTTGAAATACCATATGTATTCTAATCATAAAGGAACATCTCCGAAAATTCAAAACAATTTGTGAAGTGTAATATAGTGCAACAGTTTAAGAAGAGAAGAAATGAAGAGAGAATTGTGTGTTTCTATCTAGGCCTAACCTAACTATCCTTTTTGGTTGGCTTCCTTCACTATCAATTACTTTACATTGTTGTACAGTCTTTATACACTGTCCTATTATGCATCTCTCATTTATTAGGGACAAACTTGATTTTTTATCCACCTATAGCTAAATGTTTAAATGAATGCTGCACCAAAACTATCCAATCATATAAGAGAATTTATTCCTTATCATTGGCTTACAGGCACACTTAAAAGTGGGTCATTTTTATAAAAAAAAAGTAGCTACAAAATTACTCCGATGATGTACAAAGTGTACTTAAAACATCTCAACCTCACTAAGAGCTTATCCGTGCTTTCTGTATAAGGTTTTCAAACAAAATTGACAGGTATATTTATTCACAGTAGATGTATTCTTAATTTTTCACATTTTATGTCTTATCTATGAATGCATTTAATAAAATAGTATGGGGGTTCCAGTCAGTTACCAAATTAAAGAATATTTTTATTATTTTTATTATATATTACATATAATAATTTTACAGTTTACCTTTATTTTATTTTATTTTTAAAACAGCGTGTTTTAACTTTTAACACTATAGTATTATTGGAAATACTACATTTCAAAGATTTTTTGAAACACATTTTTACTGTACAATTTTGCCTTGAAATATAGTAGCTTCTATTTTGGTATCTGTGCATTATGAAACCAAGGAAATCATTAAAATGTTTCTACTGCCATTTAAGTATCCTAATTTCAACTTTCGAATTTCAACCCAAAATAATATAACTGCGCTATTTAAACCTCATATTTAATATCCAATAAAAATCAAGAAACATATTAGATGTAATGAAAAAAGCTCAATAAAATGTTGTACTGCAGAACATAACTTCTCTATGAATCCAAATTTAAAGGTAATTTTGTATTTTGGAATATTTTATGAATGAATTTTCTTTTTTTACTTCTGCTCCTTAACTGTCATGAATTGGCTATGATTGTGACATGAATTTTTATGTTAAATATTAGGAATTTATTTATGTATTCAATATTCATAAGCAAGTGAACAAGTAAAATGCATTATATTGAAACACTTAAGAATAAAATAAATTACCAAAGAAAGTATGCTATAAGAATGTGGGACCATATGTACAAGATAGATATGTGATCGCTGCTAAGTTTTAATTAAAATCAGTAGGATTTTACAACAAATATTTCATTTTCAAGTTTAGTTGAATAAGATAACAAATTAAATAGGTAAATATTAGTTGCACAACATTCAGCTATGATTAAATGAATTTAATGTTTGTTAGTTATTTTGGTAAAGGACAAAATATTATATATATTTTTAAAATCATATTTTATGTCTTTTTTTATAATTACAAATGAATTAAAATAATCACACAAATTTGTATATAACATTATTTATTGAAAACATACATTTTAACTTTTTGAAATTTATTTCATTTAGGCTATATTTTATTCTAATTATATTTGAAAATTAAAAATACTATCACATTTAATCAAGCGTAAAAGGAATTTACAGAATAGTTTCATGTTTTTAAAAGCTTGTTTGAGAAGAAACTTAAAAAATATATATATATATATACATACTTTTCATTAATAGACCTAAATTTATTGATTAGAAGGGTTATTTGAAATGACGAAAAATGTATTTAATTCTGAACTACTTAAATAGCTAATCATTGTAAAGTCTAATTTATATGGATGGTTATATTACTTGGCCCTTCCAAAATATTTTACCCCCTAATTAATACCATAGTAAAAATACTTAAAAGGAGAATAGAACCAAAACATTTTTATATGGTACCTACCAATAATCTCTTATTTGAAATATGTTTTAAAATATAATTTGATAATGCAAATCTGTTCAAATTTATCCATAAAAAAAATTGAAGATAAAGGTACTCTTTTGTTTTTGTTTTGTGTAAATGAAACACTGTTCTTTTCCAAATGAATTTTTCCTGAAAAAAGAGTTTTGTTTTATTCTTTCTAAATAGATACACATTTTTATATGTGTAGGTATTTATAAAACAAGTTTTAGGCATATTAGCATTAGAAACAATGTCATGTGGTGATGTAATGCAAAGGTCAAAATGTACAAACATACATTTTGTAGAGTTATCTTCATTTTTTCATGTCATATGGAAAAGTTAGTTTTTAAATTATATTTTTATTTTAGTTTTAGTTGTGGCTTTTAAAATACTTACAACATATATTTTAGACATTAGTTTTACATTAGGACTGGTCCAAAAGTTTTTGTTACTGGCATATTTAAACTTTATTAAAGTAACAATTGTATTTTAGAAAATGCAGTTATTTGTAACGAAAAGTATTTCATTAGAGATAAATACATTTTATTTCCATTTTTGTTAAAAGTTACAAAACTGGGACCAACATGTTAATTAGGTTTTTTTTTTTTCATAAACAAAAACTCTATCTTGAAAATATGTTTTCATCAAAAACTAACTAAATTGAGGCAACTATCAAATTATTATAGACACTTTAATTGTGCCTTGTTATATACATACAGTGAAATCTTCCTTAACAGACACCTCTGAATAGAGGATTCTTCTTTATAACGAACAGTTTAAATTTCCTTGGCAAAATAACATTGGCTCTTACGATGAATGAAACAACTTCCCAATAACAGATGTAGACACTGCTAGAGATGCATATTTTTGCATACAAATTTTCAAACAGCGGACACATATTGGAAAAAAAAAACCAGTCCATGTACATTATTTTAATGTAGGAATGTAATTGCTTGTGTGAAGTGTGAGCAGTCTCGTTCTCTCCTTCCAAGAAAATTTTCTAAAATAGCCTATGTAGTAATGACTATGGTTGTACCTCCCAAGCCTTCAGCGGGGTTGTTCGAGCAATTTATTCTGTGCTTGTGCATTAATATAAGCCTACAGTATAGGAGGACTAATGTTCACATTTCAATTCATTTGCGTATTGTTCTGTATCGTAATGCAATCTGTACGGTAAGCCACATACAATCTTTATTCATATGCCATAATCATCCAGCATGCATTACTGCACAGTGCATTAATTATATTGTTGTAGTTAATATCCACGATATATGGGTTCATATAGATTAAACTGTGTTCAAGCCCTGTGATTTTATTTTAAATATGTATTTTTACAAATAACACTTTTTTTCATCCCGGAAGGTGTTCACTATTAGGAGATTTCACTGTATAATGTAAATGAAAGTGCCACTAAAACTACCCATCATTTGATCAGTAAAGAATATTCTACTTATGCTAGTATTTTAATTGGTGATGTATTGGTACCATACATAGTATGAGAAGCCTAAATTTTAACCGACTTCGATGAAAAAAAATTAAATCTAGTGTTCAGCTGGTATGTTTTATTTTGCTTGCTGTTTAGTGTGTCCATGGTACCGGTATAACTGTCATCTATTATTGATACATTGTATATTTTCTTGAGGTGTATAATCATTAATTGACTATATGAAAAGTGTGAAATTGTTATTCTAAATATGATTTATATTAATTGAAAAGTATTACTAATATTTCATCATAGGATTATATACTTTATTAACTATCAACAGAAAGTGAAATAGGCCTAAATGAAGCAAACAGTATTACAATATCTTAAGTATCACAACATTTTGAATGGAAATACTTAAAAATACTTAAAGGTACTGTTCATTACAGTAAGGAAAACTGTGTTTTGTTGAGTCTTTTTTTAACATTAGTTTTGAGAAACTATCTTATGTTAGTGATACAAAAAAAAAGTTTTTTTATAACTTGAAATATTATTTATTTAAGCTAGGTGCAGGGATTTTAACATGTTATACATCCCGGCATATCCTTTTATCATTTACCTTGCACTTGGCGAGCTGTTGCAACGAATTGTTTTATAACTATATATGGCAGCATTCAAATGTATTGTCTCCTAATATTCTAGACTGGGAAGATATGCATCCAAGTGTGTGTTTTGTGGCAATATTGTAGGAAGTTGTGCATAATCTATCGACATTGCTGTGGTGTTCACCTCTTCCCTGTAAATGTGTGTTGGTGTAATTTGTTTTCTGTCACAAACAAAATTGTTTGGGATCCACAAAATGTTAAATATATATATACACATCCAATTAAACAGGCCTAATTTATTGATGTAAAGATTTTTAATGAGCTTTATTTTTGTTAACTATACTATACTGTATAAGTTTAGTTTGAATTTGTGTAGTCTTTTTTTTAAAGCTTGTAAGTCAAAAGTAGATTATCTACGCTCTAGTGCTTTTGCGATTGAATTACTTCTCTGTATTGTGCCAATTTAATTTATATTCTCTGCATGTTTATTTTTTTGTATGTATAATGTGTGTACAAATATATTTTTGAATGTGGATTTTAACAAAATGTGAGGATTCTAAGGATCTTTGAACTGACTTTTTTAAAATATTGTTTATTCAATTTTGTTGTCATATGCATTGTAAATATGCAATTATGTTATATCAATTTTAAGGTAATTGGGTGGAATCGGCAATAATCTAATAATTGAATAATTTGTTTGATGTGTATTAATACTAATGATAGGTGTTATATTCGTCGTGTCATTAAATATGTAAAGGTTATTAGATTTTAGCTGAAAAGCTCAAGAAAGGTCACAATATTTTTCCTATTATATTAGCTCTTTGTCAAACACTAAAAGTATTAAAATACATATTATGTAATTTAAATAATTATGTAAATTTTACACTATATTGGTATAACTTAACGAAATTTGCTTGCACAAAGATAATTACTAATTTTTGTAAAATGAAGAAGGGTGTATGGGGAAAATAATTGAAGTCTTTCAAAACAATCAGTCCAAGTTAGGGATAGAAACTAAAATTTTGAGTTTGATCATTTTAACTTTTTCCCCCATTGAAATATAAAAAATAAATATTTACAGAACTGATGTTTTATTTGAAAGTTGCTTAGTACCGTAAACCGAATTTGAACATTTATAGACTTTTCCTTGAAATTAGGTTTTCAAAACGGGAAGATAAGCTAGGGGCAATTTTGCCACACTTTAAAAACTAAAGTTTACATATTTTCTACTTGATCGTTTAATGTTACCCATATAGTTTAGAAACATTGAATACATATTTTAATTAAGTGTTCAAAAGGTAACTATGAACAGCTTTGTAGGTGAGCTATTTTATATAACGTTATAATTCATTAATAAAAATTATATGAGTAGTTTTCCATGCATAAGCAACAAATATGTTTTATTAGGAAATAATAACACATTAAAATCATTGCACATCTTTATCTAGTTTTATATTGTATTTTGAACGTCAGGGTTCAAGATGATAATAAATCTGATGATAAACTTCATAAAATTACTATACTCTCACCAATACCTATGACAAACAATCAATCAGCTTATTGAATTATTATTACATATTTTTTCCTTCAAAATTGCTTCAGCTAACAGAAATAGTCATATTATTTTTAACATTTACTTTTGTTTCCATGGAATTTCATAAGCTTAGTTATACAGTGTGATATTTTGAGTTTTTCTCACTGGCTTTTATCAATTTTCCAACATCATTTTTCAAAGAGCTCTTTATTTTAACTTTAATAAAATTGCACTTGTACAATTTTCACCATCTTCGACCTTCATTTGAACTTTAGAATCACTGGGATCTTTTTTCACTAGTTTCATCATTTTACAATGATGTTTGTAACATTACGAAAGATTCATTTTCTATGTCTTCAACACAAATACTTTCTCCGGCATTAGTTTTTATTTTATTTCAATTTGTGCATCAACACCACTAATTTACTTTAGCAAATTTACTAGGGTTGGGACCCTCGAATCCTTAATGATATTAGAGATTTGAGACGAGAATCTTAAATTTTCATTTGTTTTAGAGCTCTAATACATCTTATTGGTGGTTAAGAACCAATTCTATTTATAGGATTAACTTAACAATCAGCCCCCATTCCAGTAATTTAACACTTAACTAAATATATGAATGTTATAATGGATTATAATAAAGAATGTTAACATTTAGTTAATATTTGTATTTTCTATTATTCAGAATTTAAAGGCAAAGTAGAGATTTACATTTGTAAACCAGTGGATTTGACCAAACTAAAATTAACATAAACCTGTCTCTAAAAGAAATACATTTTGATAGTTTTCAGATGTATTATTCTTGTTATCACTAATTATTTACAAAGTTGTGTTAGAATTGGATCGATGAATTCTTAACTTGCTGAATCATTAAGTTCGATTTTTACTTGTTTCTTTATCATTTGGGGTACATATACTATATTGACACAGATTCTCCAGAGGACTAAGAAATTGTTTCTTGTTCACTAACTTACACTTCTTTCTTTGTTGAGCGATTCATTTAGCACTTTACTCTTATATCTTTTCCAGGATCATCGGATCTTGTTTTTTCAAAATTAAAATGCAAGAAGACAGCAAGGACATCAGCTTCAGCATGGTTGTGACACAAGGGTCAGCAACCTTTTAAGACCCGGTCAATTTACAAACTAATCAAATATCCCGCAATCTTCCATGGTTTCTCCACTATACTTTGATTTTTTTCTTATCTTTATTCCTTAAATTCAATATTTCCTCAAATACTTATGTTTCCATATTTTTAGGAAAAAATATAGAATAGATAAAATGTGCATTTTCTATATTAAACTTATTTAATTTTCTTATGAAAATACCGATTATAACCGGTCAAAGCTATTTTGGTTGCACTCATATATTGAGGGTTCTTGATATATTTCTGGGTTTAGAAGTCTCAAACTTGTATTTTTAATGAAGATGTAGTTTTCTTAGATGTTTAACTGAAAATTGCTGCGGGAGCAACTGACCAGTTGATCGCAAATAACTGGTTGCTGATCCCTGTTGTAAAGGATATTTCTAGGCTCCCAAAGGAGAAAGATGAAAGACATGCTCTGCTTCTCTGGATATTTGGGAGATATTATAAGCTTATTTCTTTCTAGTAACTTTATAGCACATTCTGTGTCCAAGAGATTTTCATGCAACTATTTAGTAATGAAAAGTAAGCCTTAGCCGTTAATCTTAAATCTTGTGAAACAAATGAGAAATTTCAGTTTGCTACAAATACCCCTGTTGTTGAAAGCTATCTCGGTTTACGGTACCACAAAGATCACAGTGGCAACAAGTGTGTCAGAGCAGTAAAACACTTTTTATTAAGTTTAATTTGACATGTAAACACTCCCCCAACTTTATATTGTTTCTTGTAAAATAAAACTAAGACTCTTATAAAAGGACGAGAAATTTGAATTCATAGACAATAGGCTAATCTTAAACATATCTGAGTGACTATTAAAGTAACATTGGTAGCCATATCAAACAAAGTGAATTTTATATTGTACAATTAATAATTGGTAACGATGGTAGAATAATGTTCCTTATTCTTCAAACATAACTTGATATAATTCATATAGCCCTTAGTTTATATGTTGATAACAAATTTGAAAAAGGCCATTGCTAACTCTTATGATATGACATATTTACTATATAATATTAAATGCTTTCAACTTTGTACGTTTGGATGAATCGTAAAATATTGTAAGGCCATGTTAAACATTATTAATGCCAGGATTAATAAACTAGGTGATGAAAAACAAATTTGCCATTGTATAAAATTATAAAGTTTAGTAAAAAGTAAAAACTCTACTTTGAAAATGTTTCCAGGATGCTGTTTTTATATTATATTTACTACCAAAATATCATTCCAGACCATTTAAGGATGAATTCACATTAAATAAGGCTACTTTGATTAAATTAAGGTGATATTTGTTTAACTTGGAAAATATTTACTGACCCATTTATTTAAAAAAAATAGGCCTAAACTAAATTTTACGTTTAGATTTGATCATATGATTGAATAACAACCTATTTTAGCTTGTCAAAGTCTAAATTAATAAAAATGAAACAGTGGGTAAGTGGGTGATAGAGAAATGACATCAGACATAGCAAAAATGTGAATAGCTTGTTTGGACTTCAGTAAAGTTTTTTTTTTTTTGTGAGCTTGCAACTTGAAGGTTGGTTTAGTGTGATTACTCATCCATTTGTAGTAGTGCACGTGCTCAGCCCTTCGGTCGATGAGTGTCACTTGCTTCATCTAGGACAAAACCCATGTACTATGGAAGTCGTGAAAGTGCTGTGGCGTCCCTTTGCCTTCTGCATAGAATTTCTTTGAGCAAGCAAGAAAGTGCTTAAAAATGTTCTCATGAAGGTATCTCATATCATACCTTTTAGGGATCTTTTACATCCTTCAATCGTCATGGGACTGACTGGCTTTATTTTATCTCTGAAGTAAGTTGCGCCACGAATTCGATCACTTGATTAAAATCTGTCGACCTCTGCCGGGTTTGAACCTGTGTGCTTTGTGTCTGTTGCAAGGCAAGCACTTTACCAAAAACCACAGAGGTTGACGAAGATATTACACACCAATAGTTTTGATTTTTATAAGAGCATATTTATTAAATGTGAATTTATGTACATAATAATGTTTTCAATTACCGTACAAGCGTTGATTCAAGGAAAATTTTACTCTCATAAGTTCTGATATTTATTTTTAGAAATTTTGATATGTAGTTTAAAAAAAAAGTTTGAGTGATTTTGGTGATAAGAAAGTGTGCACTAAATAATAATAATCATCATTATTATTATTACAATATATAATATTTTTGTGCGTGTATTTACGGTATATTGCTCTTTAAAGAATTTTATTTTGTTTTAATTGATCCGTTTTTTTAATCCCCACTTTATTCTATACTTGCCTTCTATATATAAAATTAATATGAACAAAACAACAAACATAAGTTTTTGGCATAATTTCCATAAACAAATTAAACTATTAAGTAAATTTTAATAACACCTATTTTTTAGAAATAAAGATTGTTTTCAAACCATCGGTAAATTATAATAAACATTTATATTTAGTTTATCTGGTGAAAATAATTGGCAGAACTGTCTTAGCCCCACATAAATATAAAATACTATATTTTATTACAGATTGTAACTTGGTCAGTTTAGTAATGCATACTAGTTTTAAAAACACATTTTTGTGTCAAAATTTTGTTTATTTTGAGTACAAATGTTTTATATACAAGGAACAAAGTATACATAATATATGCCATAATAAGAAATATAAATAAGTATAGATGTGTTTAATTCATGGTAGATTTATTTTTGCTTTACACTTTGATATATTATAGTTTTATATAAGTTAAGACTTAGATGTTATTACTTAAAGAATTAAGAAAAATACGATTTATAAATTAAGTCTTTATGAGTATGAATAATAATAAAAAAATGTATACCCCTGAAAAATTAGATATAATCTTGGAATACCAATTGTAACAAAATTTCATAACATTTAAAAATACTTCGTCAACTCAATTTTCCATATATAATATTCAAATAGTCAAAATAACATTGATAACATATTAAGAATTACAATACAAGATGTGAGTTGATATAAAGATAAAATTATAAACTTATTTAAAACAACAAATTAAAATAAGGTTAGCATCTCCAGTCAAATTTAGTTTTTAGTATAATGTTATATATGAATTGAAATGGTTAAATTTAGTGAAAAAGTTGAAGTTGACTTGAAATCTAAGTCTTATGTGAAATTGACGACCCTTTACTCCTTTAATAATCCAGATCAGGTGGAGAATTTTGGAAGATTTTTAATCCAATATGTTTCGGCACATAATTTTCGTACCATATTCTATGGAAACTGTAAAAGTCGCTGTGTGAAATATTTCACACATGTCATGTAAAGACATCATGTTTCACACAGCGACTTTTACAGTTTCCATTGAATATGGTACGAAAATGATGTGCTGAAACATATTGGATTAAAAATCTTCCCGAATTCTCCATCTGATCTGGATTATTAAAGGAGTAAAGGGTCATCAATTTCACATAAGACTTAGATTTCAAGTCAACTTCAACTTTTTCATTAAACTTAACTTAAACTTTTCAATTTATACATAACATTATACTCAAAACTAAATTTGACTGGAGATGTTAACCTAATTTTAACTTATTGTTTTAAATAATTTTTATACATTATCTTTATATCAATTCACATTTTATATTGTAATTCTTAATATTATCAATATTATTTTGACTATTTTACTCTTTTATATGGAGAATTATTGAGTTGATGAAATATTTTTAAATGTTACAAAATTTTGTTACATTTGGTATTCCAAGATTAGGTATAATTTTACAAGGGTCTTTCAGTAGTATAATATTTTTTCTTTATTGTTCATATTTATAAAAACTTAATTTCTGAATTCTTTAAATAATATCTAAGTCTTAACCTAAATGTATCCACTCCCTACTCAAGATTTAAAATTTTATAGTGTTATATTATAGTTTATGATAAGTGCCATAGTATTACGTTTGTTTTGTATAAAATAATTTTCTGTGCCATGTTTAGCAACTTTTTTTTTTATAAAGGAATATATTGCAAAGTATATAAATACATATTTTTAAATAGGTTAATATGTATTAAAACTAGAACAAGAGATCAAATATATAAATTCAATCTACACACTTTGCTAAAATCATTCTGATTTTATTTATGTATTACTTTAAAATGATCTTGAATATTTACTCTTGTTGCCTTATATTTTTAATTGTTTACCCCAACAACAACAAAAAGTGAAAAGTTTTCCTTAAAGAGTTATTTATACCATTATATATGCACACACTTTCCATTACATGTTTCACATTCCTTACCTGAAGTGTTATAATAAAATACCTAGATTTTAACTTATTATTTACAAAATCAAACACGTTTGTTTCAATTAAGCAGTGTCATATGCTTTAGGCTATAGTTCATACAATATCAGTTGGTACATGTCTAATTTTAAAAATAAATGTATACTCCTTAAAAAAATAACAAAGTTTTTCATGTTATATTTGCAGGAATGTAAGTACTGATGTATCTTCAAATAAGTGAGAAAAGTGTTGTGAAATTACCAGTATTTACAAGTATGTAATGTCTCCTATTAAAAAACTAATCTAAATGAAAGGATAACTTTTTTTAGGTAGGTCTTACTTATCTTGGCCGACTAAACAATGGCTCTATCTTGTCAGCTGCACCATATTCTAACCCGTCACAGTAAGACTGCTTCTTTTCAGAATTAACTGAGTGAACCTGGCAAACAACTTTAATTTGTTTGGGAAAATTTTACTTGCTGCAAATTATTCTTCTGCAAAGCCTCGTGTAATCTTTCATTAGCTATAGTAAACAATTATTTATTTACATATCTTCAGTTTTTTGCTACTTGTTTTAGTTCACATTTAAATTATAACATTTCCTTTTTTGTACGGGGTAGTTTTGATAGCTTTTATATGCAGTCAAGAGACTAGTTCCAGTTGGTTATTTTAGAGTTGCAATCAAGGCTCAAACATTAAAAAAAAATTAGCCAACAAGTTTAATATATCTCCAGCTAAAATAGGGAACACATTTTCTTAGTGTTGATTGGTAAAAGTATATTAATACATTACAAATTATGACAATAAAATCAGGCCATCACATGGATTTTTATTAAATTTAAAAACTTGTACCATCCTGAACTTTATGACCATGTAATACAACTTAATTTCTAAAAAATCTTTATGTAAACTAAACTTTTATATTCTAATAAATGCAAAACAGCTGTGTGTTTAGAATCGATTAGTTACTATGTTTCAAAAGTCAGTCACTTAATAATTATGTAAGATGGAAAGTAACTAGCACATAGAAATTTATGGTCATCGTTAGCGACTCGGCAGTCCTGTAAGCCTGGCTGTAATGCCTAACTTTGTTTTAAGATATGCATTTAACGTATGCACTGATATTTTAACTCTTTACTGTGTTTCATGATGCAAAAAATGGCCCAAATATCTGTATATTTGCACATCATTTTCACCAATTTCAGTATATTATTATTAGCACCACGTTTTACTACTCGTTCAGGTTATACGCACTTACGCTAATGTGTAATGGTAGGGTGATTGTGAGATGAAATGAAGGACCTACAGTTTAACGTGGAATCCGAACCATGCTGGAGGCCTGGCATTCCACACATTCACAAGATGTCTTGTCAGAGGTGAAGGAAGGGTTTGGTAATCAGATAAATTTGTGCCGGGACCGAGGATTAAACCCCGGCCGCCAGCACAGAAGTCCGACACCTTACCCCTAGACCACCAGGTCACCAATTTCAGTATACAATTTATGTTTAATTTCATGGTTATCTCATTAGAAAGAAATGATGAAAATGTATTAGAAAATACCCACTTATAGGGACTTTGTGAAGAACATGGTTGACAGTGTACAACCTGAACTTGTAGAAAGAGGGAGGGGTAAAAAAAACATGGTTGAGATTCACCTTGGAGGGAACTTATCATGTTTTGCAAAAACACAACTTATACTAGTAGAAAAAAATAATGCAAGCATAGTATGGAATGATATAATTGAGTTACATTTATTTCAGATTAAAGCTACCATATTAGTATAGTCAGCCTTAGAAAATCAATTGAAACTGAAACAAGTATGCTCAAATTTGTTGAAAAGGGAACTAAAAGAGATGCCCTTGCATCTCTTATTTAAGTGTTACTTACATGAAATTAAATAATAAATACTTCACTACATTAAAATGATTTTGTTGTCTTACTTTTCTACACTTGCTAAAATAATACTCTGACTGACCTTGTTTGCATTTGGTTGAGATTTACTAAGGACAATAAAGTATGTCAATAGGTAGAAAAAAAATTGAAAACATGAATTTATTCATTTGTTTTTCATATGTTTTTCTATAATTGCTTCAGATTACATCTACATTATAATCACTTGATGATACTTTCTAAATTAACAATATTATTTTCACATTAAAATATATATTCATATTTATAAAGTAAATTACAGCACATTATTATAAATAAAACTTTATTCTGAGCTGTTAAAGCAGCATATGTTAATTTTTCAAAGAACATTTTCAACATTTAAAATGTTGAAAATAGTATTTTAATTGCATTTTTTTAACCCACTTGACATCAACAAGAAGAAAAAGGGAACCAATTTAAAAATTATATTGAAACTGAGCATAGATCATAACTTTCTAGGTATATATTCAAAATGATACTTGGACACACAAATCAAATCTGGGATCTTTGGCTTGAATTATACCCAAATACTATTATCATTGTTTTAAGAATCACCTAGGGTCAGACCAAAGTCCTCACTATTTAACCGCTTGGCCATGGGGAGTATTTAGTTCTAAAGTGTTTTTTTAGCACCGCATCTTACTACCCGTTCAGGTTATATACTTAAGTACTAATTACGTTACTAGTTAGGAATTGGGAAGGTTGAATATATAGAAAGTGAACCCGCATTTACGTGGAGGAAGAGTGAAAAACCATTTAGGAAAAATCCTCCAGTTCACCCGACCAAGATTCGACCCTCTATCTCCCCATCTTCAGTAGTCTAGCTCAACACAAAACTAGCGCGTTTGCTAACTACGCCACCTGAGGCGGGTAGTTTTAAAGTTAAGTTTGACTACAGTAGGCAAAGTTAAGAGAATACTCTATACACAGGTCTTCCGGTCAAAGTTGAATTTAACACTGAAGACACATTTACCTATAGGCCCTATGTAAAAAATAAAATGCTCAAAAATATTATTTTCTTGCCTCTTGGCACATCTTGTTGAAAGTAAATTCATGCATATCAACATAACATGCCCTATCCCTTCATTTGGTCATAATTTTTAATTCTTAATACCCGTCATATAATAATTAAATGAATAAATCTAGTTAATAAAATTTAAAAAACAATTTTGAAGAATTTCATCTTAACAATGTTTAGGACGTTGATAAGAATTAATTAATGTATGCAGCAATAACATTTTATCGAGTTTAATTACTACAGTTCTACCAACAATATTTATGTATCTAAGGTCAATAGGTAATTTGTTAGTTATTCTTATGATTGAATTAGATAAGTGTGCAGTCTGAGTAGTGCAAACCATGCAGTTTTACGCAGGGCTGTGGAGTAGGGTGGCTCGAAAAATAAAAATTGACGGAGCGGAACGTTAGAGGCAGTAAAAGTTGTTGGTTGGTACCAATAATAAATTTACAAACTATGGCCTCGATCGTATGATATTGTCTGCCCCCAAAACTATGTCAAAGATATGTTATTTTGGTCAAAAACTGTAAAATATAAGAGAATGTGATATTTGCTTGTGGGTGGTTAGGCAAAGCTCATATAAGTGGTATAAGGCTCTCTAAGTATGCCTCTTATGATAAACTGACATTTTGAGGGATTGAGTCACTCAAATGAGAGAAGGTAAATCATGTCTTAATGGTAGAAAACTTAAGAAAATCGCCAAAGAGTGGCAGATTGTTGAATCCAACCCGACCTTGTCATCTTCTCATATTTCCTATTTTACACAAGTGTAAAGATTGCAGTGTGTGCTCTTCTTCAGCTATTTATATTTAAGTGACTCAGAACTCGCCACGTGAAGGGGCTGCACTTTAAGTTCCTCCCTCATCCTTCCTAATCAACCAAACTTCGGCATGTTAAGACACATAAGAATTTTTAATCGGTTTTTGTTTCAAACGAGGTCATTTTTAGGTATGATTTCAGCTGTGAGTGAATGAACCCATCCCTTCTCTCTTGCCCACACACCTTCCTGAAAGCTTCTGTGACATTCTTCACAGATCTCTCAACGTGACATGGTAGTTGGGGAAACCAGTATTTGTGACCATGACCTTCATTGACAATAGTCTTTAGGTCATCTAAAAATAAATGTTGGCAAGTAGTCTTGGCTCTGTAACCTCATCCTCCAAACAGTTAATAAGGTTTGTATAGGCGAGCATTGAAATTTATTGAAGAGACTTTAAATGTTAGGACATCATCACCTGATGTGTTTCTTATTTTCAAGATGCTGTGAACTGCCTTTTTCTTATATGCTTTCTTTCATCTACCATCATACACAACAATATATTTTCAGGATGGCAGAAGAATGCATTACATAAAATTACATTCTCCGCCACTTTCCTCTGATCGCCAGTTAGGTATCGAGATTAAGTTATAAGAAACCACAGGTGTTTGCCCCCGCAGTATGTGATGGTTTACACTTAATTCTGAACCTGGAAGGTATATATACTTTCATGACAAACTGTACAAGTGACCGGAAGGTAGATGACGGTGTTTCTGTGGCCACATATAATCTCAGAATCCTGTTTGCAGTCGTAAACCATCTGGGATATGATAAAGGACCAGGATCTCATCTACTAGAAAGTTAAAAAAAAAAAAACAGTTACTGGACTGAACATCACGAGCCATCTCAAGAAGGTACAGTTGATCGGTGCTAAGGTCAGAGGCAGTAATATAAGGTAGCTTACAATTAACTGGCTCAAACTCCTTTACAGGCAAGATTTCGCATTTGGAAAGGCTCTTCCCAATCGTGCCGTTGGAGGACCTATTGTTGGGCCATCCAGGTAAGAAAATAAATGTCTCAAAGATAGCTCATTCAAATGAAGTAGGCATGTGAGCCATTGGAGTGGTCTACTAAGTTTTCTCTCGAGAAAAGTGATTACACCACCCTTGTGCCCAGTATTTACTACTGTACCATCACATCCTACAACCTCTGTGTCATCATTGACGTCAATTTACCTTCTAAGAATTACATCAAGCTGACAGAAATGGAACTAGTTGAACCTGAGGGCAGAGTAACGTGACCCTGGTTCCTTAACAATGGTGATGTGTTTCTCACCGACTACTCTCCGGTTATATTTCCTTCCTTGGTTTGCACAAGGGTTTTCGCTTTATGGCCATCAAAATAAACTGCAATTAAAGGATTATGACTTAAGGCAGGTATTCCCTTCATTTCTCTCTTAATCCGCAACATTTCTCTCCTTTAATTCTTGTTTATCATAAAGGTGGAATTATCATAGGATATACCATTTAAGGCCAACATCCTGAAGAAGGGCACTAGCCACAGCAACGACTGACCTAACTGACAATCTATATTGGTCACTCACTAGAGGGGGGTGGGGGGCTGTGTCATCATCACAGATAAGTGAAAAGAGGCTGAAAGGCTAAATAAATAAGTCATATTATGGTTAGAGATGAGTACATTGTTAACCATTTGAAAGATTTAGTGTGTTCTACAGAGGAATCTGTTGATACAATTTTCGGAAATTTAGGCCCTCTTCCCCCCTCTTCTTTATATATGGGTATGTTCATTCAAGTGCTAGTTTATTAGGAATGCCTTAAAACCCTAATAAATCTTACATGAGCTTTGCCTAACCACCAACCAGCTAACCTCACATGCTCGTATATTTTACAGTTTTTTTTTAAACCAAAATAGAGAATCTTTGACAGAGTTTTGGGGGCAGAAGATATTATCTGATCGAGTTCATATTTTGGAATTTTCTTATTTATACCAACCAACAACCTTTACTACCCGAATGTTTCGCTCCACCAACTTTAATATCTTTTTCGAACCACCCTATTGTGGAGTCTGTAAAAATGTACAGACTCCGGCTTCAAAATAATAACTTATAATGTTATAACAATCTGTATTAACTCTTAGATCAGTTGGTAGCTTGTCTGCCTACTGAGCAAAGGGTCCTAGGCTCGATTTCCAGCATGGTCGAAAATTTATCATTGATGAAGATATGGGTTTAACCTTTCACATTGATATATTAGCGGCCGGGGACTGGATGTTGTGCCTGTCCTAGTCTTAAGCTATATCACAAGGCATATGAAGCTACAACAGGCCTAGCAAGCCTGTAGTGGAAAATATATGGCTTTGAATAAAAAGTAACCCAGGCTACAGGCTGGAAACTACCGGTAATTGATGTAAAATTATAACAATCATATCATATATAATTTTAATGCTATACTTTTATTATTCTTTAGGACTAACATTTGTTATTTTGATTAAAAATCTATTCAAGTATGAATTCACAATGCCAAAGAAGCTTCCCATGAAGTAATCTGTCTTGTAGCATTTTAATGCAGTACATTTATTCTTACTGATTAATACACTTTAGCCGTTTATGTCTGGCAGTAAAAAAATAGTCAGGTTGGCTTATGGACTCCACAGCCTTGAAGAAACTTGTGGAAGTAATATTTTATATCACATTAAGCTTCAAAAGAACACTGTGTGTATTACAAACATTCAAAATCAGAGTTTCATAATTATTTAGAATAAACAACATGAATATTTAATCTAAAGAAAGTGCTGGATCATCTATCCCTTTGTTGCAAGATAATAACTTAAGTACCATCCAAACCAAGTGTAGCAATTTGTAAAATGCCTTTTATTGTTGTGACTTTATGAATCATACTTTACTGACTTAAATATTCAACGAATAATGGGCCACATTAGATATCACTTCACTCCCACTACTGTCTACAGATTTTTCTAGACTAACTTGATTTAATTTTTTTTTTTCATAAAACATTTTTTTAAGCTTTACAGTACCTCAGTGATGTTTATGTTAAAATATTGTTTACAGTGGGCCTAAAAACAAGAGTTTTCAAATGTAACTACACAACCTAGTGGAATTTAAAAATACAATTAAAAGTGTATTATTGTAATGTGTCTTACCTTAATGTAATCATTTAATTTTCAGCTTATGTATGTACTTTTGTTTTCAGCTTTGTGTGTGTGTGTGTGTGTTTGTGTGTGTTTTGTGTGTGGTGGGATTTTATGTAATAAATGGTTTCACTAATTACTTTTACAACAAGAAAAGTGTTAAAAGTTTTATTTCTTCCACTACTTATAATAAGTTGTTTCTACTGTATAACTATAAATTTGTATGCCTCTATTGAGTAATGAAATTTTTTTCAATCAATTTAGTATTTGTGAACATTTATATAAATTCTTTATGATGTGTACAAAGTGGTGTATTTAATTTGAATGAAAATACTTTAATTTAGTTTTGCTTTAATACCTTTCAATACACCATACACATTTCATTTATTTGATTTGATAATGTAAAATACTATGTAATATATTTTTGTAATCATCTTGTTGTGTAATTATAATTTTGTTACAAAATGTCTTTTGTAATGAGTGAGAACCAAGCAAATATAGTATAGTTGTATTGATAAAAATATTTTTTTTAAACAATAATATCCCATTGAAACAGTCTGCTTGAAAAGCTAAAGAAGGGTCTTGGGGTTATATTTCTGGCATGGCTGAAAAATGTATAGAGTAGGGTCCCCATATCCACAGATAATATGTTCCTAGATCTACCGTGGTTAATGATGATAATGATGATGATAATAGCACTATGCCCACATTGGGGGATGATGTAGGCATTGTGACTTATAAACAATTTTTTTCTTTAATAAAAATAAAAAATAAACATGGGCAGCAGTAAACCGTAGGTAAGTGAAACCGCGGATACCGGAGCCCTACTGTAATTGGGGTTTCTTTCGCATTGATGAAATTAATGCCTGGAGGGCTGTATGTCGTGTCTGTTCTAGATTTAATTTAGTTAAGTTGTGTGCTGATATAATCAATCTATTCCAAAAGTACACATTGAATACGCTAATTTAAAAATAAAATCCTATACACCTAATTAGTTCTTTCAGAGTTTACATTTGTGAAATGGTGGTGGGTTAACACATTGCAAAACGTATTCAAGGAAACTCGAAATTATTTAAAAAAAAGTTAATATAATTACTCTTGGACTACACTAATTACATTTGAAATATATTTTACACTAAGGGCCAGTTTCATAGTCAAATTTAGTACGCCTCAAGTGCGGCGCTACACTAAGTACATGACGACACCTACCTAAATCAGAATGGAATGGGCCGTTCTCACATAGGAAACTGGCCCATTCCATTCTAATTTAGGTAGGTGTCGTCATGTACTTAGTGTAGTGCCACACTTGAGGCGTACTAAATCTGACTATGAAACTGGCCCTAAATGAAACAAAAAGTGAAAATGAATATATCAAAAAAAGTTTTAGTAGCTGTTTGAAAGCAGTCTTTAGCGTAATTAAGACAAATACTCCGAGTATTTGTTGCATTTTTCAGTGGTTTTGAGAAGTGTTTTATAAATCATAACTGATCATTACCTTTTAAGAATTTTTGTAGTTTACTCTTTTTCCCTTATAGCCTTTTATGATTTTATTCCTTTTTACTTACCCTTTTCATCCTTTTTAATTATATTAAATTTTTACCCTTTTTGCAATTATTATATCTTTTTACATTAAGCATTTCAGTTTTTCAATCATTAGATCAACATCCAAATTGTTCAATATATCAAAGCATCAACTTATCCAGGTGGTCCTGAATAATTGTAGTTAATTCTTGGCCTGAATCAGTTTACAAAAAGCTCATTCACAAGCGGTACTTGTGACTTGAGTCACGCTAAAGTCTTTGGTAGCCTTGATAAATTGCAAAAATCCATTTTCCACACCAACGGTCTGAAACCAGTCCTGAAAGTACAAGGTTGTTAGAAAATGTATTAAAATATGCAATTAAAAAAACCGACTTATTTTTCCCAATTCCTTAAAATAAAGAAAAAAAACTTGATAAGACTGAAATTGTCAATGTCAAATTTAAACCTATTATCTTTGGTTGTAACTCTTTTTAATCGTTCAACAATACCTTGAAATAAGGAATTGACACATTTATATGAATTTCATTTTTCTTTAGTTCTGAAAAGTATTTGTTTTCCTAGCTGTTGTCTTAGCATCTAAATACTGGTGGTCTTTGTTTAACTGATACAATTTTTAATTAATTTCCTCAAATGTCTTTAAAGTTTTGCTGTAAGTCTCATCGAAGAAAAATCATCAAACACTGTGATTTATAAATGTTTATAGCAGTCTAGAGATTCAATTGAGAATATTAAAATTCTTTGATGATCCTGAGCAGTGGTGTAGGAACCTTATTTGTGTAGGGAGTTGGGGAGGGCAAGCAAAAAAAACCTTTTTTGGGGGACTTGACTTCCCACCCTTCCCCGATAAATGTTTGAAAATTGGATGTCCCTAAAAGCTATTTGGAGTGATTCTCCTCACAATTTTTGAATATGGAATTGTTTTTACTAGTAGTCTTTTCCAAATTTTTTTTTGAAATTTGAATGCTTCTATAAGTTATTTGGAGTGGTCCTCCTTCAGCAAATTTTTGAAAATTGGATGCCTTTAGAAGCTCTTTTGAGTATTTCTCATATTGAATAAATAAATTAAAAAAAAGATTCCTTTAAAAGCTATTTAAAGTTGTCCTCCCCTAGAAATATTTGAAATTAGATGCCCCTTGAAACAATTTAGAGTGATCTTGACCTTTTTCTTTTTCGACGACTAGATACCTCTAGAAGATTTTAAAGTGGTCTTCTCAATAAGTTTTTTTTTTTATTTAAATATTTTTAGGTGCTATTTGGAATTATACTAACATGGAATTTTTTTTTAAATTGGATACTTTTAGAAGCTATTTGTAGTTGGTATTGCCTGATTTAAAAAAAAATTATTTGCATCTATAATCTATTTGCACCCAACCCAGAAATTTTTTTAAACTCGATACCTATAGAAACTATTTAGAATAGTCCTCTACCTGGCACATTAAAAAAATTTATTGAAAACCCTTAAGAAGCTATTTGTAGTTTTATGTAAGTTTTTCAGCCTCAATTTTGAGAATATCAACGGTGTGAAATACATCTAATTTATTCCAGAAGAGTTAATAACTTCCCCTTTTCTCTGCTTTCTCTGTTACTAATTTGAAGTGGTCCTTACCTACATTTTCGGAAATTATACTCTTTTAAAAGCTGTTTAAAGTAGTCCTCTCTTCAATTTTTTTTAAATTTAATTCTCCTAAAAGATATTTAAAGTATTTCTCCTCCAGGAAATTTTTTAGATTTTGATGCCTATAGAGTCTAGAAGCTAATTTAAAAAGTCTTCACCCAGAGTTTTTTTTTTTAACTTTAGATTTTCTAAAAGCTATCTAAAGGGGTCTTCCCCTGAAATGTTTTAGAAGTTATTTAGAATGCCCCTCACCTGAATTTTTCTCTAAAATGAGATGCCTTTAAAATCTATTTGAAGTGGACTTCGCTCGGCATTATTTTGAAAATGGGATCTACTTGGAAGCTATTTGAAATGGCCCACTTCTGGATTTTTTTTAAGTAGATGCCTTTAGCAGATGTTTGAAGTGATCTTCTTCTACTGGTCAATTTTTAAAGATCAAAGGCTTTCAAAAGCTATTAGTGCTTATCGCAAGAAAATTCTTCAAAATTACAACAATCTAAAACTTATCTGAAGTGGCCCTCACCTAGATTTTTTTTTTTTAATTTAGATGTCCCTAGAAGTTATTTAGAGTGCTCCTCAACTAATTTTTTTCTTACAGTTACACGACTCTAGAAGCTATTTGGAGTGGTCTTCTCCAGACAATTTTGAAAATTTAATGCAGCTAGAAATCATTTGGAGTTTTATTTAAGGCAATCATTTAGTTTAATATTCTATATTATTGGGGGATTTGAAATTTATTTAGGAGGGCGTACATTCTTTCCAGGGGGCCAATTCACCCCAGCGGCAATGCCCCCCTACCCCTCGGTTCCACCACCACTGACCCTGAGTATTTTCATAATAATATATTTCCATTTAGCTTTTATTTATAAAAGCTATTTAGAGTAGCCCACTCCCGGATTATTTTTTTAATTCCTTATCTTTATATTTTATTTGGAGTGATCAAATCAGAAACGTCTAGAAGTTATTTAGAGATATTTTTTAATTACAACAAGAATTATATGCATCCTTCTCACACTAAGTAATTATTTCTTACATCTGTGTGTGTGTGTGTGTACCTGCCTCATTGAACACAATCTTTGAAGTAACAAAGGGGGGCTGACCTGGGCCCTTCTGTAGACACGCCTCTGGAGGAAAAAATGGAAGTTTTAAAATGTCTCGGTAATTATAAAAGTGCCACTAAACTAGCCAAGAAGTTTGTAGTTTGAAAAGCCACAGTGACTGAAAAAAAAAATTCATTCTAAAATGTAATTTTTTAGTTCTCAACATTGACCGAATCTCTGAATAGTCGCCGAACAATGAAAGAGTAATTGTTTGCCAAGCTTGATGGGAAACCTTTTTTTTGTGGTTAACTCAATAAAGGGGGAAAGGAATGCCAATAAATGGCCCCCTGATCAGATTATCCGAAATTTCGGACTACCAGAGTTTTAATCTATTTGGTTGAAGTCAATCAAAGTGTATTTAGATTGGGCCTGTAACATTTATGTTAGTTAGATTAAGTATAGATAAGTTCACTAACACAAAATAAATGAATTGAAGAATTTTTTTCTATAAATAAAATATAAATAAATAAAAGCTAAACACCGAATCGCTTTGAAATTATTAAAACAGATGTTTATTTTATTTTAATATCTAATGGAGAGCCAAGCGTTTTGTTTAATTTATTCCAAAAAAATCTTATTGATAAAGTATTATCTTATTATTTCGTCCTTCATACCTTAGTACAATTTTTATTCATACAGTATTAACATCGAACATACTCTAGTATAAGCTACATAATATATTTTAATATATTTGGCCAACTATTTATATTAGAATTCAATATTTTATGACCCCTAAAAACAATAAAACATTATATACAGTAGTTATGGTGGTGATTTAAACCTAATAACATACAAAAGTATTTGCTAAATGAACGACCCTAAAATTATTTATATTTAAAATGAATATCTTCTTATTCATTATGTAAAACAATTTCAATATTCACATGATGTGTTTATTCAATTCCGATATAGCTATTTTGAACTAAATAATTAAGGCCATTTTAGAAAAAACATACAATTATTATCTATAGTGTAAAGATAACAATTTCTTTTTAATCAACAAGATAGTTTTGAAAAAAAAAAAAAATTAATTTCTCAGCAAACTAAGCCCTATCTTTAAATACTTACTTTTTTAAGAAAAACAAGCAAATTGGATTACTTATCACACAAAACACTACATTGATTCTCATTTTAAACCAAATCATGTGTGTCATTTTTAAAAGATTGCAGTGTTATTTGTCGTTTCCAACAATCTCGATATCTTTTTTAAACACAATCGTTAGATCCTATTTTTAAAATGTTTCAAATTTTTTAAAATTAGTAATCTGTAAACCATCCTTAGTTTGGGGGCTAAAGATAAAATAAAAAATGTATTAAAATCCATCAAACCATCTTAGCTCTATCCCTTATGGTGGACAGACAGAATTGTAAAATCCACTTTTTCAGGTTTGGGATCACATAAAACATAGATTCAACATAATCTTGAAGTCGAAAATGTTTACGATCATTTGATCACAATACCGTTTTTATTTTTAATAAAGTCAAAAGCCATTGCGTTTTACTACATTTCAGGATTAGGGAAGAGAAAGTTAGAATTCTTCTGGAAATTTTCCCACATTTGCGTGGAAGAAGAGAGGGAAACAATTTAGGAAAAAACACCCTCATACACCCAACTGATATTCGAACTCCAACCTCCCCAGCACCAGCAAACCAGACTAAATGAGCTTGACACTTGTCCACAAATACTTTTTTACATGAATGGAGACCCATCTCTCTTCAAAAAAACAAATAAAAAGCCATTCTAGTGCACTCAAATAAGACTATAATTTGGATGAACATTGAGGGGAAAATGGTGATATCCCTATTAATAAAGTAACATAGATGAAAAAAGAACATCGTATGAAAACATCGATATTATAGAACCAAAAACATTGGTAATATTTTTCAAACCAATTGAAACTGTAACTTTAGTCTATTTGTAATAAATGAATATGAAACTCATATATCAATTTAAAAAATTGTATTAAAAACCAATGATAAAAATAACTATTTTTAAAACAAACACATAAGCATATCGCTCTCTTAGACATCGCTACAAAACATTGATGATCGAAAATCATGTATGAGGAAACCATCGAGCCTTCAACATCTATGTTCAATGTATATCCCTGCTGGACTGGACTAAAACCATGTCCCGTTTCTCATGTCAGGTTGATCCCACCAGTCGATTTAGCTTTAACTGAGCCAACTCTTTAGGTAAAAGGCTACACTAGTTAGTGTAGTAATAAAACTATTGATCAAATTTACAAATTTTATTAGTATTTTAGCATCGTATCTACTGCCCGTACAGGTTATGCACCTATGTAGACCTACTAAATTACTCTAATGTGTGAAAGGGAGAGTGGAAAATCATTTAGGATAAACCACACACAGTACACCTGACCATAACCGAGACCTTATCTCACTGCCTTGGCAGTCTAATCTATTGCGATAGTGATGCCTCAAACCATGCAGACAATGAAGTGGGTGTTAATAATTAAAAGTATTTTCATTTATCAGCAATTCTTGTAAAATGTGTTCAATAATTAGAACCTTAAAGCAAAAAATATGTAATTGGATTAAAATTTTGTTAAATGTGTTAGGTACCTACAAAAAAGAATAAATGAAAATTTAGACTATTAGCATCCAGAGTGGGTTAAACATTTGAAGTTGGATCTCAAGAAGCTTATCTGAACTTGAACTGTCTTTTCTTCCTTTATTTGGGGAGATAATGACTCATAAATGCATAGCTGGCTACCTTCCTCACCTCACTCGGACAAAGGGGGAGAGTTGGGGAATGATTGACACTCAAGGACCCCCACCTAAACAGCTTTTACTCCTTCCCTAGCAGTTTACATAATTTAGGCTCCACCCCCAAAGATATCATCTTGTTCTTCAAAGCCTTACGTTATAGAGTTCATAGTGTCATGAAATGGGGTCTTAAGCTTGTATGAGAATTCCAAATGATCTCTAATTGTGGATAATTATTATTTTATGGGGAACAGTGCTCAACTTACGAGGGCTAAGAAATATTTCGTGGTCAAATAATAACAATATTGAGATTGTTTGTAGGTTTTATAATATTAGAAAATTAAAATTGTATTCACTTAAATCACAGAAGAATGTAAATATTTAAAGGAGTGCAAATGTCCCAACATGTCACCAAAATGATCGATGTTACTACTACACATTATATTATCATAAACTTTCACAGCCTAATATAAAGTAACCTTTCATTGAGACAGCAAAGTTTTTTGAATCAAATATCTTGTCCAAAACATATTCACATACACTTCATCCTATTGCGGTCTCTTCCATTAAAAATATTAAATAATATATTTTTACAATAGATATTAGCATTTCAAACTTCATAAAAAGTTGTATTTATTGGCACATAGAAGTTTGGGTTTGTTAGGTCGGGATAGTTTCTAATAATAAACATATTAACCACCTGAGTGCTAATATATCCACAATACAATTTAATATATTTCTATGTGAAGCTCCAAATTGTGATCATTATATGTGAATTTACTTTGTGTAATTTCAGTAGAAGACATTCAATATGTTTATAAAAAAGATAACTTATAAGATACTGTGATAGGACTAATTACGAGTCTTATATCTTAGAGCAGTGCTTTCCAAAAATTTTCTATTGCAATCATATTATTGAACTTTAAAATTTTGTATGACACCCTGCCCCAGAAATGAAACTATCCCAAACATTTACAATATTTTTGTGCAAGGAGTAAAAACAAACACAGATATTTTCAATATTATTTTATATGAGGTAAAATAAACATATTTACAATCTTTACATTCTTTTTAAAGGATAGAAAAACAAACACAGATATTTTCACTCTTAATTTTAGTGGCATA
Organism: Timema cristinae; assembly: GCA_039000515.1. NCBI lineage: Eukaryota > Metazoa > Arthropoda > Insecta > Phasmatodea > Timematidae > Timema > Timema cristinae. The sequence goes on along the minus strand of JBCFYV010000024.1, from coordinate 18,913,576 downwards.
AATATAGGACATAAGTTATGTGTATGAAAACGTCAACAAAAGCACGAAAGCCCATTTAACCAAATACAGAACGTATTCTTGAAGTAATTTATAAATTTGTTCAGTTCATTTTTTTGATGTTTTAACTTTAAGCTCATAAAATTATTCAGCTTTACCAATTTCTCTTCTTTTGCCAGGGAAAGCCCACTAACATGAGATGAAACTGTACTAAATTGTACTAAAATCTGGAAAGCAACTTTCAAGTTTATCTCTGAGTAATATCATATAGGCTAGTTAAAGGTCATATATTTCTTACAATAAATGTAAACACGTGACTAACATGATACAAAATATTTACTTTCCACTGTATAAAACTGCTACAGATAACCACTTAAAAGTCATGAAAATGTAGGACTATTTCAATTACTTACAATAGTAAACATAATTATGAATGCAAAAACAGTTAAACTGCTAATTGTACTGTAACGCAACACAGGCACTATTGTAGCCTATTGAGGTTATGTTTATGAAATGGTGCCTGACTGAGCTGATTTCATAGAATAATATGTATTATATATAGACAGCTGACCTACACAACCGATACAAACCTCACGTTATACAAAAAATTATATGAAAATAAATAAACAATTTTGTTGTCTAGATCGGTAATTTTGCGACACCCTCTAGGACTATACTTTTAGGCAACACCCAGTTTAGAAAGGACTGATCTAGAGGGTCTAAATTATTTTATAACAGAAGCCTATATATAGGTTAGTGTAGATGAACATTTACATGAGTTTTCAGATGATCTTACGCAATAGAGCTGAGCTTTGACTTATTTGAGTCTATTTTCAAATACTTGAAAATTTACAATCTTATTATTATCACCATCATGATCATCATCATATTCCATTTATTTGAAATTAAAAATTTTTTATATCAAGTTGTAAATAAAAAAATATTTATACACTCTTAAGTTATGGAGTATGCCCCAATTATGTGCTACCTTCATAAGGACATTAACAATATTTATTGATAAATGTCTATTTTTTACCACCATGTTTTACTAACTATTCAGGTTATAGTTTATCCGCATGTAAGAAAATTACTGTAATGAGGTAGGGATGAGGAAGGAAGCATTTAAGAAGTAATACACCTGCATTTGTGTGGAAGAAGACTGAGAAACCGTTTCGGAAAAACCACACTCAGTAGACCTGACCAGGATTCAAACCTCGATCTCCCCATCATCAGCAGGTCAGTCCAACACAAGAGTGACACCTTAAATCATTCAGCCACTGAAGTGGGTTTACAAACTAAATTTTAGATCAAACAGTGTGTTTAAATCCACATACAACATACATTCATACATATTATTTGAAGTAGTAAATTTAAAGCTGCGGTGCTCCCCCTCCCCCCCTCCTCATAAGATCTACTTCTCAAATGCAAACCTGTGATCTTTTAGTTAATATCAGCATTAAAAATATTACAGAGTTTCTTGTAATATATCACTTTGGATGGTAGCAAAAAATATATTTCGATGGAAAACAATTGGATAGCTATTGGTTATATAATAATAAATATCCATGTTATTTACATAATTCGGTAAATTAAAGTAAGTTAGTATATTAATAGGCTATATATAGTAAATTAATGTAATGTTCCCAATTAATGTCATTTTGAAATAATATTTAAATTTGTGCGATTGCTTTTTCCCAAATTTATCTATTTCTTTGAGTAATTATGTAAATAAAACACATCTTTAACATATTCACTGGCGAACAACTTCAAATTATTATGCGATCGACCTTTTAGGCACCACTGATATAGATACATATGGCGGAAATCGAATTTAGTATGGTTGTCAAATAAATTAAAAAATGACATCTTGACATGGGAATCAAACCTAGGACATTTAGCTTAGCACGCCAACACTCTACTACTGAGTAATCTAGGGATTGTCTAGTGTTCAGGGTCTTTCTTCACTAATATTTTAAAGTAGAGTCCATGATGGACATGTGAATATAATAGGCTAACTATATCACAGTGACTCGGTTGTGGCTCTATTCTTCCAATAGTACAAATACATTAGGCTCTATACATTCCAAGCGAATCAATATGGAAGAAAGCAATGCATACACTTAAGTATGTTACGTACGAAAAGTGAAGCTCGGGGAATGAATGATTAAAATTAGTCATGAGCTGTCGCTCGATTATATTCACAGATATTGAAAATTAATACCTGGACACGGGAAACAAACAGGCTTAGTGTGCAAATGCTCCATCAATGATCTATTCAGGATTATTTGAAGATATGAAAATGGTGAAATAATATCAAATACTGCTATTTTCTAAAATATTTATATAACATTGCTACTTCTATTATCAATATAATTTATTAACATATCTTATTCTCTTTTAGATGATTTCTCATCTGATATATAATTTAACAAGTCTGTCAACCCTTCAAATTCAGTTCTTCCTTGAGGATTGTTTTTGGGGATTTTTGGTAATACATGACCCATTTTGTTTCTAAACTCAGCCATATTGTTTGCTCCAGAAAGTTTCCAAACAGCTAAAAAGAAAAGACCACAACCACCAACAGCATAAATGGTTCCCCATTTCAATGCTCGTAGTGCAAGTGATGTACCAGTTTCTGTCATTTCACTGCTTCCCAATACACCTTTATTAAATGAAACGGCATCTTGTTTTTTGGCAGCGGCTAAAGTGCTTCCAAATCCAATAATTGATGCTGCACCAGCAACAGAAGCCAAGAAAAGACCTGCTTTTATTTTGAAACTAGTATCAGTCGGACTATTTTCAAGTTTAGTTTCTTCTGACATCTTCAAACATAAACTTTACAAAAAAAAATTAATATATTTACGATTTTAAACTACAATTGATAGGGTTTACATTATTTTATAGGATAATCTTTAGAGGTTATTTTTAAAAGTTTCAAAGTAAATAGATTCTCAATGTTAGCCAACATTATTTTTAAATGATTAAAGGATTATAAGTACTTAGTACATTATTTTGACGCTTAATAGCAGCTCCTATTAAAAGACCAGCCTTCTACTTAAGAAAATAAAGGAAAAACTTAATCAACCATAAAGCCTTGTAGTATATGCAGTATAATCACGGATATAGTGATGGATCACTCATGAGCGAGTCATTCACGCCACCACTATTCACGACTGTTTCACTCTCGTTCATTCGCTGTGGAAGGAGTCAGGAGTGTTTGTCAATCATGACACTTCTGTCGTTCTTCGTTCCTTACTACGAAAAAATCAACTATAAATGATTACTATCGTCATTAGATAGCAGTACTGCCTACAATATTAAACTAACAATTTTTCTTGACATCACTTAGACATAATTCTGTGAATTAGACACTATAGGCTGTAATTATGCTAGGGTTAATTATTATAGGTAACATGCGTAAGTAATAAAATTAAAGAATCAAACATAATAGGCTTCTGATAAATTACACATAAATCTTATTTCGTTTAAAAGTTGAAAGGGAAGGGACAGATTTGCACGCTCGGAACGCGAATTGTGAAAACTAGTTAGCGCTCGCTCGTCAAGTTTGGGAGGCGAAGGGGTGAAGAAATTGGGAGCTAGCCAGCCATGTGGTGAACGATATGACTCATATGAACGACTCTTCATGAGTGAGCTTATGGGAGCTAGCTCGCTTCAACGAGCTGGATCGACCCATCACTACAAGGTAGAGAGAGATGAGTAGTTTGCGAACTAATAGTTCAAATAAACTTTCTCCCATTGAGCTAGAAGAACTAGTTTGCCTCCTTGACGTTAGCTATTTCAGTAAGACTAAAGTATGTAGTTCTCGAACCATTCAAATAGCTAAACTAGTTGCCCATTAAAGTTTACTGAATCATTTTTATCTGTTCGCAACATTTAACTATTCCATCCCTCCCAAGTATAAATACAATACTAATTCTAAATATATTTGAGACAAAGTTCATCATTGCGATAAAAGGGCTAAATTGTGCAGATATATTTACGTTTTGTAAAAAAGCGTATATTTCTTTATGGATGATGAAAACAAGTACCTATTAACAAAATAATAATTTCCAATTATTTTATTGAAAAACATATGGATCGTGTTAAATCTTTAGCTTAGAGGTAGCTAATATCTATCAACAATGTATGTACTATTTTTATGTCCTTAGATAAAAACAACAAAATTGTTTTAAATTTCTTACCCTCCTCTTACTTGGCTATTATTATGTGTTCTGTCTTACGACAGGTTCATTCCGGTTTTTTCTATGAAATTAGACCACCAATGCGCCCTGTCCTCTACCTACTCCTTCAGCTCCCAGAATTTTTTTTCTCACTCACTTTTATTAGGACTTATTCATTCGTCACCCCGTCTGTCCATGAGACTATCTAATCTACTCGACTCTTCTCCAGAACCACATTTCAAAGTTCTCAAAATATTTCTTTTCCATCTTCCCAAGAGTCCAATAATCCATTCCGTACAATGCGATGGTCCAAATGTAGCATTTCATCAGTTTCTTCCTCAGTTTCAAACTCAACTTGCTGGTCATATTTGATAAGTGATTTTATTTAACATTTCACTTAGAATAAGTAAAATGTGTCATATTCTTCTAATATTTCTTACCATATTTGTCCCATTTCCGAGACCATGTTATAAATATTACTGACAGAGAGAGGTATTTGCAAGCTATGTACTAATTTTTTGTTAATCCTTGGATTATAATGTACCGTGGCTACAAACTATAACCAGCAAACCTCCTCCACCAAGTGTACATCCAGCACTTACCCCATTTAACGGCTATACGGAGCAAGAAGTCATGCCAGCCGACGATTGTGACGGCCACGAAGAGTAAACAATATCTGAGGCCTGTCGGGAACGTGCAGTTGTTTCCACAGGAATAAACCCACGTAGTGGTTGGTGCGCAAGCGCGGCCTTGTAGAGGTTATTGAAGCTGTAGTGCTATGTGTCCTCCCCCGCCCCCCAATCATTTACTACCTCACAGCATTGTGTGCAGGTGCTGATGAGGTAATCTAAGCTCTCATTTGCTGTGAATGACATCACCTTACGTCATGTAATCCATCCTCATTTCCCCCGCTGTTACAAGCAGGATATAAGCAAGTACTCAGTAATTCTCAGTAATCTTTGACGCTAATAGTTCTAAGGAACATCTTAGAATGTAAGTAGGCATAATGTTTGGGGATTCTAATAATTTTTTTTTTACTTTTACGTTTGTGGGTAGGGTTTGTGGGTAGGGTTTGCGTTCAGATATGTATGTAGCCGCCTCTTTATGCGCCGTAATACATTGTCTTATAATATTTATTTAATACGGCTAATTTAGTTGAGCTAAGATTAACGTATTAGTTGACCTTTTGTCTTTCCACGTTGAAATTGTTTATTAAAGTTTGGTTCAGAGGATTAGGCTTTTACACACTGGCGTATAGTATATGCTATTCGTAGGTATGAAGCAGTTAAAGTGATAATTAATGGGATGGAACAGCCTATATTTCTGTAAATGTTTTTTGTTTTTACTTATTGACAAGCCAGTCTTTTGAGATTTGAATTCGAAGTAACTCATATGTTTCTTGTAGAATCCCTATTGTGAGATTGTAAATTTCGGACAATATTAGAGCGATAATTTTATGTTGTAAACAAACTTTACTACCCGTCCTCTAATTAATAATTCATAAACTCCGATTATAATTTGGTTTAATTGGAGATAATTTATGTTATGTTTAATTGTTTAATATATAGCGCAGAACTCGCACTCTTATGTCATCTTAGAAAATTATAAGCTTAGATATATAACAGTTATTAATGAACTCTGACTATATTTTTGATCAACTGGAGAGGATTTATGTTATGATTAAACGTCTAATATGTTGCGTAGAAGTCGCAACCTTGTTTAATCTTATGATGTTACAAAATCTAATATATACCTGTTATAAATAAACTTGTTGAAAGGCCCTAATTGTTACTACTCCTGATTTTATTTAACTACAACTCTAATTCCCTGATAAAAATAAACAAGGTTAGGTGCTGACACATGGGTTTGGTTGGATTGAGTGGTGGTCATTAAAAGTCCCTGATGATTTATTAGCATATTTATATTTGTATGACACTCTCACTGTGGTGGTATTTTGGTCAGATAGGGAAAGGACGCTACCACCAGAGGGGAGGGTTGAATAATCATAGTTGGCTCTGTCAATAAGTATTTGATTTCTATCTTAGAAATAGGACAAGTATGTTAAGAAGTATTAGGCGAATAAAATACAGCAAGAGGCAGTGCAGGTTTAACGATGGGAGGGGGGGTCAATCGCTCCGATGTCCCCACAGAGAATTTCCTCCACAAACCTCCCCAAAAACGAAGACAGTGATTTTAAATTACTATTGTTGACATTGTGTACAGCTACCAATGCAATGACAGGGAACCTTATTTGTATAAGGCAGACAAAAATAAAGTTTTTTTATGAACTTGCCCTACATCCCCACACCCATCCAACACTACAAACCCAATAAAGGTTTGTGTATTATACGTCTCTATAAGCTAGTAGGAATGAACGACTGGTCCTTCTTTACAATTTTTGAAAATTAGATTATTTTTATAAACTATTTGGAGTAGACTTCTCCGCAATATTTTTTCTATCATTTGAATGCTTCCGGATAAAATTTGGAGTGGTCTTTCTTCAGAAATTTTTTGAAAAGTGGATGCCTTTAGAATCTATTATGTAATTTAAAATTAGTTGCCTCGAGAAGCTATTTTAAATAGTGTTTGCCCAGATTTTCTAAAAGATATTTAAAGAGGTCTTCCCCAGATTTGTTTAAAATTTGGATGCTTTTATAAAATATTTAGATTGCTCCTCGTCTGAATTTTTCTTGAAAGTTAGCTATTTCTAGGTTCCATTCTAGAATCTATTTGGAGTGGTCTTCACCTGCCAATATGTTTAAAATGGGCCCTTCATAGAAGCTAATTTAAAGGTTTCTCTTTTGGAATTTTTTTGAAAATTATATGCTTCAATGATATTTGACGTTGTCTTCCACCACAGAAAAATATTTGAAAATTGAATGCTTTCATAAAACATTTAGTGTTGTCCTCGTGTGAAAAATCTTCAAAGTGACCTGATCTTTCACTAGAAAATTTGGAAGTTTGTAAGGCTATAGATGCTAATTAGTATGGTCCTCGCCTCTCGCCTGACATTTTTTTGTCAGTTAGATGCCTCTAGATGCTAGAAGCTATTTAAAGTGATCTTCTCCTACATATTTTAAAAATTGAATGCGTGCATATTGTATAATTGTATTTGTCATTTGGAGTTTCAGATAAGGGCATATGTAAGCTTCATATTAGTTAATATAATAAGATTTAAAATGTATCTAAGGTAAGGAGGGGCTAAATTATTATTGGGTGGACTTCTTCCACTTTATCAATCTGGTCACTGAATACAAAAATGATCTCAACCAATCCTTAAGGAATTAACTAATAGAGTTTGGAACACTAAAGAAAATTACAAAGACTATTTCAAAGTAAATGTTATTCTATGACATCCTCAATGAACACCAATTTACAGCAACAATTTCCAATGATGAAATACTGTTAAGAATATATTTAACATTTATGGTGTCAAACTGTAGTGGGGAAAGGTCATTCTCAAAGATGATGTTGAAAAAAAACCGGCTCCATGTTATCATAGACCAAGATTATCTAACATACCTCTCCATTCTCAGCATGGGAAAGGGTATACTTGATTAAATTGACTTTAAATACACTATTGGCATATTTCCTACAAAGAAAGCAAGGAAAGTAAGGAAAGTTGGTATTATAATAAGAGTTTTAATGAAGTCTATATGTAGCCTATTTTATTTTAATTCATTACTATTACATTTGTGCAAAATTAAACATTTGCTTAATTTTTATCTTTCCTCAGACACGGTATGATATAATTTACATGAACCTGCTTCGGTGGTGGAATGGAATAATGCATCAACGCCAAATGGGGAGGATTTCCCTATTTCTTTTGGCTCAAGAACACTTACAGAGAGTGAACAAAATTATGTATGTCTGTAAGTGTTCTTGAGCCAAAAGAAATATGGCGATCCTCTACATTTGTAGTTACACGTGAAATTACTGCGCTGGCTTCATAAGGTGAGGCATCACACGCCAGTATAAAAGGCTTAGCCGGATCATAATGAGTAATCACCTGATAATTTAGAAGCATTTCCATCACCTTTTTAAAAGCCCTTTTACAGTGCTCTGTCCACTTTCAAGGATGTTTCACCTCTAACAGCTCATGTATTTGTTTAAGCACTGTGGACAAGTCTGGCAAAAAACAGTAATAACCAATAAATCCTAAAAAATGATCTTATCTGAGAAACGTACTTCGGTGCAGGAGCCTCCCTGACTGCTTTCAGTTTATTTGATGTAGGATGCTTCCCTTCTGCATTTACTTTGAACCCCAAAAACTCAATATCCTTCTTTAAAAAAAACACACATTTACTTTCATTAACTTTGATTTTATATTGATTTAGTCTACTTAAAACACTTTTGGTATTTTCTTTACATTCGTCTAGGGTTGATCCAAAAATGACCAAATCATATAGATACGAGATAGCCTTAGGTAATCTTATCATAACTTGGTCCACGACAGACTGAAAACTAGCTGGCACCAAAGCCTCTCCAAATCCTAACCTCGTATATTGGAACAGTCCCACGCGGGTATTGATAGTCAGTAGTGACCTATATTCTGGACTAAGTTCCAACTGTTGGTTTGCATTTCTGAGATATATCTTAGTATACCACTTACTCCCCGGCAACGATGCAAATATTTCTGAAATATTGTGTAACGGATAGTAATCTGTGACCCTATTAGGGTTAATGGTAATACTATAATCTCCACACAACCTAATTCCCTTATTATCACCCTTTTCAACCACTACCACAAGTATGGCCCACTCACTGTGCCTCACTTGAAATAAGATGTTTTCTTGTTGTAGTCTAGACAGCTCTGCTTCCACCAACTTTCTTTTAGCGTAAGTAACAGGTCTTGCCTTACAAAATTTTGGGATCACACCTTGTTTCAAACTAATCGACGTTTGAAAACCTTTAATGACGCTACCTTGTGATTTAAAACAGTTTGGAAAGTCCTCCTTAAATTCATTCACCCACTTTGAAATAGCTTTTCTTTATTTAGTTCTGGGCCTATTTGACCTACCCTCCCTCCTTGATCTACCATCTCCTTCCAATTAAATTTGATGCAGGTGAGCCAATCTTGACCTAATAATGATGCACTGTTGTTACCTTTTACAATCAGTATAGGCAAGTCTTTATACACTGCCCCTTCATACTCTACTGGCACTATTACATTACCTAATTCCGGTAGTTATCCCCTGTGTATGTGTAAAGATGAACCTTATATGGTGAGTAATTCCCAATTGGGAAATTATCTTGAAACGTTTTTCTAGACATTAATATCACTGCTGAACCCGTATCAACCTCAAACTAGATTAATATGTTCTTTATTTTAATTCCCACCATGAATTTGGATTTAATATAATTCAGCCGCTTAACTTCAAAATGACCTTTTTGAACATTATGATAAGAAAAGGCTAAATTTTTTGTGTGGTTCCTCCTATCTCGACGCATCCCTATCCTGAAGATGGTTCACTTTTTTTGAGCACATCTTCTTTAGATGACCCTTTTGATGACTCACATTACACCTATATGCCTTAAATTTGCATTCTGACGCTAAGTGATTTTTTATAACCGCACACGAAACACTCATATTCCCCTCTTGAAAAATCATCATTCTTATATTTTCCCTTCCATCTTGGGAAATTCTTGGAGAATTGTTGCACGCTTTCCTGTTATTGTATTAGTCCCAACATCATAGATTCTGGTGCGAGATAAAGTCTTCAAAACGAGCTTCCTTTAAAAAAAATCATCGTATATACTAGCCTACATCAACTTATTTAAAGAAAAAACTCACCAGTTTCAAACTTTGTTATGCTCTTCAAAGCTTTTACTAACACATTTATTTCATTTAACTAATCACACATTGTTGTATCTCATATATTCAAATTAATGAACGATGTCAAAATGCCACATTTCCATGTATGGGTGTAGGAAAAAAAGAGATTCCCGAAAGTTCCCTCCTCTCTTATACTCTTATACAACGGTTGCGGACGTTAGCTCGAAAATTACAGTCACAGAAGTCCATCCAGTTATATTATAGAGATCAATGGTTTTTTGGAGAGGTATGATGCTCTTTTTTTTTGCAACATGTTTATGTAACAATGTCTATTACTTCATTTTACTTAAACTTATGGTCATACTTAGACATATATTGCTTTCGTTTGCGCACTCTCTTTGGGTATTATGTAAGATATTTCAATGATGTAATTTATTTTGACTAATTGCCTTGGTATCATAGCCAGTTTAAGATTTTACAAGGATAAACTTTAAAAATGTTGAACGCCGGAATTTTATATAGTTTTGGTCCGGCGAAGAACCAGTCAAACAACTATAAATAATCCAACAAATAGATATCGTTTCTTTGTTGAAATACATTTATTATAATTACACTTTTTTTTGGTAGTGTATCTTTTATTTTTGATTCAATTTATTCCAGTCTAACAAAGTGTTACTGTATATAAAAATTATCAAATATTGAAATTTCTTATCCCTTTTTTAAAAAAAAGTATTTCATACAAAGCAGGCAATATTTTAAATTAATTTTTACTTAAATAAATAGTATCTCTCACGTCATCTTACCAAAATGGAAATAAAGTGTTTCTTATTAAATGTACTCACCAAATTTTATATTTTATTGGAGCTCGTATGGAACGAGCGTAAGGATTTATTCAACGCTTATATACCAAATATTTTTAGTTTACAGACTTTTATTATTTTTTATTTCATTAGCTATGGCAGCATTGACACAATAATTCGGTCTGCTTAAAAAAAAATGTTTTCTTTTTTAAGAAAGAGGTGACAGCTTTGTAATTTTTATTTAATATTAAATACTTCCTATAACATCTATCAAAATCAAATATGGAATCATTGAAAGAAGCTATTATTCAATATGAAAACCAGGTAAACTTTTTATAGCTCTTGACTGTATTAATAGCACTAATACACATTTTTAAAAACTTTGGTGTACTATACTAGGCAGAATTTCAAAACAAATTGATTTACATAGCCTATTTTATTTTGAATAAATGCATAAAAGGCCCTGCTTTCTACAAACATTTCTTTTATTTAAATTATATAAGCCGACTACATATATTTTAATACGCATTGGGTTATATAAATTAATACATTTTTGGGGTTTGAAATTATTATTACTGGCAAAACATGTTTTGTTTGTAACCTAACACTCAAAATATCATAACTATAAAACTAAAAGAAAGTGTTTTTCTGTGTTGTGTTTGTTTGTGTGTGATGCCCAGCCAAATCTATGACACACAGAGATCTGAAATTTTTAAAATAGGGGATGAAAGGGGCTCCGAATGCACCTCAAAGTCTAGTTTTTAAATTTTTAATAAGCTTTTTAATTAAGCAATTTTTAACAAATTTTTGAAAAAATATTGTTAATCTGGTTTAAAATTACGTTTCAGAGATAACTGTGATCAAAATATGCCGCCCGCATCAACCTTAGACAAAAAAATGTGTACGGAATCGACTCTAGTTCTAAACCATTTCTGTGAGGTTAGGAGGGGCCTTATATAATTCTTATACCACAGTGGGTCATGGTCAACACTGTGCGGGATTTCTCATTATTCATAAGCAGCGCACAACAAAATTAAGGAAAATCGAGAATAGTACCTATCATACAGAGTAAGCCTCTATAAGTATTTTATTTCAAAAATAACAACCTTCAAAGAAAACCTACCTTAACAAATTAGTACTGGAAGTGTACACATATGTAAATAAAAAAATGAAAGCTCTTTTGCCAAAATAAAAAAAAAATAACCTGGTCAAAGAAATCGGATGTTTGTTGGAGATGTTTCTTAGACATGTTTGAGAACAAATGGAACAGATAAAAAAAAAACTACATGCCAAAGAGTTATTGTTTACAAATATGCAATGATTTTCGACAACTTTTTTGCAAATGATACACTATTATCTTTTTAGCTTGTTTAAACAAATTTTGAATATCTAGACTAACCTACGCAATGAAAATACACAATGGAACTTTAAACAATAATCCATCCAAACTAAACCGATTACAGCTGTCACAACCGTTAGATAATGTAATACACATTAAAGCCCAATTTAGTGTTTCAAAATAATAAATGTATAGAGAGAATGAGGAAAAACTACAATGATATATCACAAGGGACTACCTACCCCCCTTTTCACCCCGTCTAGTTGATGGATAGGGTGGAGTCAAACCGAAACTATCTCTTTCTCTCCCCTCCTCATTTTCCATCTATATTCTTGCAAGACAGGTACCTTAAACTACATAAAAAATAACATGGACCTTAATTTTTTCTAACCCAGGGCATATTTTGGACATCAAACAGCACTTCAAAATACAATTTTTTAATGTTTGTTAACTGCTGTTTAAAAAGCTAAAACAATTTATTAACTTTCATATAATAGGCTAGGCCCTACATATATTAACAGCCTTTTACTCCAGTAGAATTATTTAATTTTCTTCTAATGCTAATATCATTAGTTCTTGAATTTCTATCAAGGGTGTCCTGGAATTTAATGACAACTTTTTCTATTAATTATATGTAAAGAAAATTAAACTATGTTTCTACTGGAGAAATATTTTATATATCTTAGCCGAAAAGAGTTGTTATAAAAACTGCAAAAATCCTGTCCTTTTATCACGTTCTCTACATCCCCACCTTAGAAGGGTAGCTTATTTTTTCCATATTCATTTTCATCTTACTAGACCAAATAATAAAGATTATGAGCTGAATTTTTAAATAAATTTATTCTAAAAATTATTCAAATGTTTAGGAAAATAGAGTAGCACTTAAAACTTTCTACCCAGTTACGATAAATAATATTAAAGTGCTCATAACTTAAATCAAATCTATTAATTCAAGTTCAAATGCTAACCCGCACATGAAGAATTCACAATGTGAATCTTTGCATTATTGGAAACTAGATCATTTTTAAATTGTCGTAATCTGAATCAATCAAACGTGGTTTTAGATGGATTCTATCTCTATGACAGTACTTAATTCTTAACATTTTATTATTTGTGGCCCTCTAAATATCGTAAAATATTTTCACGACACCCTCGTTTTTACTAACACATTAGGCGTAATAATTATGTTTTAATTTAAATAGTGGCTTTATTTACTGATTATAATAACAAACAAAATAAAATAACAAAAATTAACTTGAAAGTTTAAATGTTTTTAATGGGACCTCTGCTGTTGAACACTTTCCGCTAATTGGTCTATTCTTGTTTCATTTGTATTACTAAATGCTATTTGCTTGCAAGAATAGATTCGGAGTTGATTTCACTGCTTCGTTTTAATATTTACCATTGTGGAAAATCCCTTTTTACACAAATAAGTATAAACAAAGGGTAGCAATTTTTGAATGTAGATGATAAACAGATGGGAATTATTTGTACTATCCATGTTGTCTTGATTTCTATTATATTTGCTTCCCCTCCCCTGCCATCCATTAACCTGGTAAATTGATAGACTATTGTACTTAAGGGTTGATTATAAGAAAAGGCGCTGACCTTAACCAAACAAAGGGGTATTGACGCCCAAATAAAGTTATTATTATTATTTTATTTTTATTATCATTATTATCATCATAATTACTATCATCATAATCAATATTATCATGATCATCATGATCATCATCATCACCACTATTATCATTGTAACAATACTGATTTGGACCCCTCATATATTAAAAAAGTCATGGATGAAATGCATTTTCTTTAAAGTATGGTATGTAAAATATCCTTTCTATGGAGAATCAAACGTTTTTCAGGAATAATGTCAAAGGATTGCACAATTAAAACTTATTTTTTCTTTCAAAAGTGAACTTCACAGTATTTACCAAAAAAGTAAGTAACGATAGCTCCCTCTACCCAATAGGAAGCTAGCCTTCCTAACACCTGTCACCAGGACTCTTTAGATTTGTTGGTTCTGACACTGGTCACGAGTGGTCCAAGGGGTAAGGGGTAGGTCATATATAAGCTACTTGTGCGTATGAACACACAGAGTGCCAATACAAATTAACAGTGCCGATAGTATAATATAGCAGTAGCAGTAATTCACATTGCCACTAACTGAAATCTGTAGTTCAACTAAGTTGTATCATATAAACTTATATCTTCAGTGATGAATATAAAATAACTTTAATAAATCGTGTGCAACATTAAAGGTCTTATTTATTCAATTAAAATTTCACACATAATTCTGTATCAATATAATTAGCGCTCAATCACGGGGCTATAAATACCAATTATATCATCAAAATACTGTACCGCTTTAATTAGTTCATTATCAGTTGATTAAACAGTATCACTTCAATCGGCGACCATCGCTGATCTGTAATGTTTTAATCGACACCCAACGTGGACCAATTAAATACACAATATCTTAATATCATTGTCATTATTATTATTATTATTATTATTATTATTATTATTATTATTAGTATTATTATTGTGATATCATTATCATCATCATAATCATCATTATTTACTCACATGCTTACAATCGTCAAATTCTTTCTTTCAACGAAAATTTAAGATAATTGACTTCAGTAATAAGCTAATAATATCTTTAATTATTCTTTCAAGGCCCCCCGGCTAAGAATCGCTGCTCTATGAGACACTTCAAGACTTACAAATGGAGTCCGTATTTCAATAAGATAACATTACCAGTAGTCTACTGATGTGTTTAATTAAAAAATTATTAATTAGGTATTAATTTTAAAAGTCAGTACATAGCATTCATTATCAATAGTTATTGGTTTTGAACACAACTTTTAAACTGGCATGCATTGATGCCCAAACTAGGAGCCAAACTTCATACTTTTTTGGGATGAGTTGTTTTGACTACTGGGTTCGGGAATTCACCCGTGAAACTTTTAGTAATCACCTAAATTGATTTTTAAATGTCTATTGTTAATATGTTGCAGTTGTCACAAGTGAAACTTGCAGTTAAGGCATCAGCACCAGGTCCTGATAAAGATAATTTAGTATCGCTGGAAGCAGATATTCAAGAACTCATTAGCTTAACTAAAGAAAATTTACTAAGTCTTGAGAAACAGCAAACACCCACAAGTTCTTCCGCAGGTCATTGTTCTAAAAAGCAAAAGGTTGAGGAGAGTGATCCCTTTGCTGAAGAATATGCATTGTTCAAGGTAAAATTAATATTTATGTTTTCTAGCCCCAGGCCTGGATTAAATGTGGGGGTGACAGGGGTGATCGCCAAAGGGCCTCCACAAATCAGGGTCCTTACAAACTATTCAAATGATAAAAAATAAATAACTTTTGTCGTCATATTAAAGTAGTTAAAACTTGATTAAAATTTAATATATCAATTTTTATTTAATTATGGCTAAAGTTTACTTACATACGGCAAACAAATAATTCAAACTTTGATTTTCAAAATTTAAACATCACTCTTAATTTATAATATGGTGCACTGTGGTGTATGTTTGAACTACTAAGCATATCATTATGTAGCCATGATTTCAGGGCTAACATTTACTGGTTTGTTAATTTATTTTTAAATCAACTTTTGGCCATTTTTGGGAAAAGAATTTATGATTTAATTTTCTTCTGAGTTTTGACATTATCTTATATCCTTATTAAGATAAACTAAAAACAAATGAAACATCTTTTGTTTTAAAGGAATCTAATGTATTGTGATGACAATATTTCCTTATTTAGATAATATGTTTAATGTTGAGCTTTTATCATATAATTTATAAAGAAAAAGTTAATTTCATAACATCGTAAAGAAAAGTATTTTTTATTTTTTAATGTTAGGGACCTCCACTTATTTATTGACTCGGGGCTCCCACAGTTCTAAATCTGGTCTTGTCTAGCTCTAGTATTATTTTTGCTACACCAATCAAAGTGGGTAGGCCTAAGAAATTTGTTCATCGGGTTTCAAAATTGAATACTGTAGTGTTTGGGATTGATGTGTAGAAAATGAAGTTTTCCTATAACCATTTTATTTTCATATTCTTGCGACATGGTTAAAACTTGTTTTTAACTAAACCATTTTGCTAGTGCATCATTCACCACAAACATAATATGTTTATCAAAAATGCTGCACTTTGCTAATTTGGTAGTTTTGTGCACCTACTTAGTGGGAAAGTTTTGGTAATACACGTGAAGTAATAGAAAAGATTTTGTCATGGACACAAACCACATTATTTACATTATTAGCTTTAGGCAGTAGCATAACTAAGGTGAGGTCAATGAAGGACTTGCCCTGTGCCAAATTCATTAGCAATATCAAAAATAAATGTTACATTTTTTTAACAATAAAAGTGTGTTATGTCTTTATTGATTTGTAACCGGTATTATAATGAGTAACCAGTTCTAGTAGGTACCAATTTAAGAACATCACCACATTTTAACAACAGTTTTCAAAAGGGTACAATTTTTTTATTTACCCTGGGCGCCATTGACCCTAGCTATGCCTCTGGTTGTAAGCATACCTAAAATTTTTTATAAGTTATTTTTGGTTCTTAAAACAATAATCCCCTTATAAACAATATTTTTAAATTTGAGCCGTTTTATTTAAGTAGACCTATTTTAGTTGACCAACCACGCAAGATTCAAACAACGCATGAATAAATTCACATTTTATTTCAAAAACATCTTAATGTTCATTGGTGTATATTCTACATGTGATAGGCATGCACCGCACACCTATGCCCAAAGGAAAATAAAAATAAAATTATTATTCTGTAAAATATCTCTCTTCTAATGTAGTTTGTGGCCACGAGGTGGTAGAGTGGAGGGAGATTGGTTGTTGTAGCTACTTGCCTCCCACTTGTACTACTTTTTGGTAAAATGTCCTACATTTGTCCTACCTTCCAGCTTATGTTCTACTTTTCCTACTTTTTTGATGTGCACTAGCAAAATCCAATGTGAAAAGTGAATTTGGAAAGTGGTTTTTGTATGGTTGTCAAATTACTTCTCCTTACATTTTTTTAATTGTATTTCGACAAGCACAGTGGGTGGTTGTTGGGTGCTTGGCTTCATAGGTGGGTTGCGAAGCCTTTACTACCATTAGTAAAGCATTTATTTATACATATTTTAATAACTGCTTTGCTAATGATACAATATACTTTACTACACTATTCTAAAAACTTGTGGTGTATTAAGGGGAGAAATGAAACTGAAGCTTTTTGCTTGTTGTGTAATGTGAACTTCTCATGTGCGAATTGGAGGAAAGATCATCTTGTAAAACACAGTGCCACAATAAAAAATTATACCAGACCAAATGTAGCATATTCCAACAGTCAGAGTAAACTTTTTTTAAGCAAAGGGGGAGTTGTTGGAACATCATTTAAGAATGTAGATATTGTTGTAGTTAATGATCCTGCCAAAGATGAAATTATATGTGCTTTTAAAGTTGTTGATTCTAATTTTTCTTTTGCATCATGTGAGGATTTGAAAGCTCTTTTTGTAGCAATGTTTGTGAAAGTTGCTAAAAACTTTTGTATGGACAGAACAAAAGTTTCATATTTATTATCTTACGGTCTTGGACCATTCATTGTACAGGAATTGACATCAATCATCCTCAGTTCTGGTGTAAGCTTTACTTTATGTGTAGATGAAACAACAACAGCCCAAGTGAAAAAACAGTTGGATGTGTATGTCCAATTTTGGGGTCTTGATGTTTCTCAGCCAGTTCAATGTTGATATTTGTCTTCAGTATTTTTAAGTCATGCAAAGGCAGAAACAATGTTTACAGAGATCTGCAAACAACTTGAAATGGAAGGGATTCATTTGTCCAAAGCGGTCATGCTAGCAATGAACGGTCCAAATGTAAACATCCCTTAGGAAAAACATGGACAGTGCTGTAAAATTGTTCGGTTACCCTGGACTTAGTGACATTGGGTCTTGTAACCTACATATTGTGCAAAATGCTTTTGGAAGTGATCTCAAAGAAGCCCCTTTTAATGTGATTGAAGATTATACTCACAATGTATATTAGTGGTTCAAACTATCTGCTGCCAGGAGACAGGGTTTTAAAAATTCTCAAGAATTTTTGTATGTATCAGAGAACTACTTTTTGCAGTTTATAAACTCTAGGTGGCTTACTCTTGCTTTAGTAATGAAGATACTCATTGAACAACATGAAGATTTACTACATTACTTTTTAAAGTTCATGCCAAAAGATAAAAAAAAATGCTGTGTATGTAAATAACACTCAATATAACAGAATTGTTAGTGTGCTAAAGAACAAGTTGCTCCTGCCCCTGATGTTTTTTTTTTGTTTTTGTTTTTTTGCACTTTTCATAATGAACAGCCATTTATTCATATTTTGTATGATGACCTTTGTGAATTTCTAAAGAAGTTGTTGAGAAAAGTTGTGAAACCAGATGTTGTGAAGGTGTTCTCAGGTAATCTTTCAGCAATAAATTTCATCAGTGAAAACTTATTTCCTTGGTACAAAATGGAAATAGGAACCGAAGAAAAATGTACTCTGACTTGTCTCAAATGTCTGACTGGGATAGGCTTGAGTACAACTCAGCAGTAATTTATTTTTATAAAAAAAGTAACAACTAAGCTTTTTAAAATACTGCAAATCAAAAAGAGAATGCTGAAAAACCTACAATGTCTCATGGTTTGATGCGCACTAAGGATGATAGCTACAACTCTTATAAGCGGCTAGTAACTCAAGTACCTCGTGCTCTGAATGACAGGAACAAAGTTCTAGATGAATGGCAATCATACCAGGTGTATGATGAAATTACAGACAGTGGTTTATTAAAGAAAAAAAGGACGAAATTAACTTCCACATAATTGACTATTATTGGGCGCAAGTGTTCAAGATCAAATCTCTAGAGGGTAAGTGCATGTACCCTCTTCTGGCTAGATATATTCCTTCCCTTTTGATACTAGCACATGGTAATTCAGATATACAAAGAGATTTTTCTCTGAACAACGTAAGGCATAAGAACAGTAAAAGATCGAGAGTTCAAGAAAAAATTGAAAACATCCTTATCACCAAAAATCTGTTAAAGGCAGCAAGGGTTTCTAATGGAAAATATAAAGCAACTTTGGAAAAGCAAAGACTTGAATATAAAAAAAAATAAAAAATTTCAGAGATATCTAAGGCATAAAAAGAACAAAGTATTTCTAGCAAAAGCACATTCAAAGAAAAGACTGCTGCACTAAAGCTATTAGACGAAGGGAAGAAAAGGTTGCATAAAGCACTGAAAATAAAGCTGTTAGTGAAGCATCTTTAGCATCTGTTATGATTGAAATCTCTACCAAAAGACTGAAAACAATTGATGATGATATCACAAAAAAAAAAGGAAAAATCTAAATTATTAGGATTGACTGTGGTTAGTAGTAAGATATTGGTTCAGTTGTAGCTTCTCAATGTAGTCCTATTAAAATATGTTTTGTCATCCAGCATTTTGAGACCATTTCCTTTATTGTAAAGGATATTGTCTTATGTTTTAGTAAGTGTCTATTAGACCTACATCTAAAAATTTGTGCCGGTAAACAATGCATGTGGGAGGTCTTTGTGTAGCTCTAAGTAAAATATACAAGGTTCATACAGTCCTTGAAAGACCTGGAATTTAATGTGTGTCTGTTCAAGGCCTGGAATTTTCATGTTTCAGCATTTATTTTTGAAATGGTTGTGAAGAATGGCTGTAAAGACCACTAGGGCGTGAAATATCTAGCTTAAAGATAGTCGTGCCCATGGGTTGGGATCTCTATAGGGGCAAGGGGATACAATGTTAACTTCCCTTACAAATGCATTAGCGCTACTGTCTATGAAATACAATGTTGTTTTATTTAATTTTCAATATTTAAAAATCTTAGTGGAGTTGCTCTAAAACCGTCATTTGTAATAATTCTTTTAAGATTTTTAACTACCTTTTAATACTTTAAGCACTTCCACTTATAATTACAGTTTTGCACTAAAATGCCCGCTGATAGCTATTAGTTCATCTCCCATCCACCTTAGCGCTTAAATTCCTGTTCAAGTCATAATAAAAAATATACTGAATCCAACCAATAAACCAAGGGGAATGAAGTAAGTGACAATAAAGTTAGATTACTATTTTTATAGACCTATGTCTTTATTAAATTTAGAGAAAAGTTATTGTTTTCCATCTATTTAAAATTTGGTACAGTCTATAATTATTTTTCTATTAATGTGTTTAGCTTTTGGTAGTATGAGAAAACCCAAATCAGTGACACCCTGAAACATAAAAACAAAAATTTAAATCTTGGGCCAAAAATGAAAACCAATGAGGTAAAAAAGCATTTCCAAAAGTGCAAGGACAAGCTGTGGATAATGTGACATTTGAATGGTTCTGTCGGCCTAGAGCTAATACCATTATTTTGTATGGGATATTAATTTTTGAAAAGGCATTGGAAATTGCTAAAGAGTTGGGTTTAAGTGACTTTAAGGCTTCTGCTGGTTGGCTGGAAAAGTTTTGAATTAGACACAATTACATTTATTTTCTCTACTTTTCGTCATATAGGTCATTTACAGTATGATACGTACATACAATATATTTTTTCATCCCGCATACAATACTGCACAGTGCATTAATTATGAATATTGTTTTAGTTAATATCCACAGTATATAGACCCATTAAATAAGTTAAACTGTGTTCAAGGTGCATGATGTTTAAACATTTTAAAATTATTTTTCTAAATAACGGACACTTCTTATTAACGGAAAATTTTTTGGTCCCAGAAGGTGTCTGCTATTAAGAGATTTCATTGTATATTATTTTGTGATAATTTACTAGATAATCAATACAACTCAAAAATGTAACTAGACTAGTTTTTAATGTTTCTTTCTTGAAAATATTTTGATCATATTTTTAGGCTGAACTAGAAAGAACAGAAATATCCAATGACAGCACATCACAAGATGCTAATTCTTCTAAAAGCAATCAAACGTTAAACCTTGCAGATATACAGGTCAGTTGAATAGTAATTTTTTATACTCTATGAATAATCCTCTGATAATATTTGTCTTTACATTTAATTTCTTTGTTCTAAGTGAAGGAAAAAATTCTCCTTTAAAAGATAATTTACAATCTCATAACCTCCCGATGAAATAGTGAAATGTGTCATATTTTGTCACTTATTTTGAATTTTATTTTAAAGTATACACATGATATATGTTAAGTTTTTTTTTAAATTACTACTATTGTTTACACTACCTTCAATGCTTGATGTTTAATCTATAACATTAACAAATGCTGTTTTTCCATTTGTTTATTTGGAAAAATGTTTAACTTAAATTTCCACCAACACAGCCTTTTATTCTATCATTTGCCATCATTAAATCATTTTCACTTTCATTATATGAATTAGTTTGATCTGACATTTAATTAAAGGAAATTATCACCGTGTTTTTCTATCTGTTCAGGTTATAAACATGTATAATAAATTACTCTAATGGGATAGGGATGAGGAAGCAATCATTATAGAGGTGATCTACCCACTCTTGTAAAGAAGGAGAGTGGGAAACCATTTAGGGAAACCCCCTCAGTAGACCTGACTGGGATTCAAACCTCGATCTTCCTGACATCAGCAGACTGGTCTACAACGAGAGTGAAGCCTTAGTTAGACCATTCAGCCACTGAAGCAGGTATGACATTTTAACTAATTTCTCTAATTAAAACTAAAGAAACTTGGCTAATTTTGTACCACAACTTTCAAACTATATCTTACTTAATAATATCTTAACTATCATTTTATTATACCATGTCTTATTACCCATTTAGGTTATACACTTAAGTTCCAATTATGCTATTGGGTTAGGGAGAAGGAAGGTGTAATTTAGAGTAAGTGTACCCATATTTGTTGGGAAAAAATACTCTCAGTACAGCCGACCAGGATCAAACCACAATCTCCCTGTCATTAACAATTTAGTTTATTGTTAGAATAGCATCTTATAACATGCAGCCACTGAAACAGATTGAGATCCTAAGGGTCTTGGGGTAAAGTGCTCGCCTCAGGACCCGATGTTTGTGGGTTCAAACCCAGCTAGATCAAACAATTTTTATTGAGCGACAAAAATCTGTAGCACACCTTTCGTCTTGTAACCCCCCCCTTATCTCCGATCAGAAATAACTGTTGGGGATGGCACAAGAGAGTTATTTTATTCCGACAACAAGTAACATAGAACTCACTAAGAGAGTGAAACAACATTATAGTGTTAGACGTTGAATATATATATTAGAGGCAAACATTCATTTAATTGGCATTAACTGGTTAGATGGACCTTAGAAATTAGTCATAGCCCAAACGGCATCATACTCTGAGAGACAAGTAGTCAAAGGTAATATCTGACACAATACAATGCTCTTGCCCCTAAGTGGCAACTCAAAACACATTAAAAAACCTATACTAAATTGATCTTCAAATTAATCTCAAATAGTACTGCCATAACAACAAATTTATTATCAAATAAAGCTCCAAATATTAATGATCAATCAGGAATGAGATCCAGTAAATACTTATTAGAGTTTAGTTACCCTAACTGACAGTTCCCAAAGGTCAAACAATAACAATATAGTCTCATATAACACATTTCCTCCTGATTGAATATTAGATTATTAGACACATTATAATCTATTCACAACAGTAATAATATTGAAAACTATGCCACCTAGCAGCTTGCAAATGAAAAACATTAGTAAATAAAGTCAAAACCGCAGTATAACCTCGCAGACTCTCGGCTCCTTCTTTGACTAATAATTCATAAAGTTTAAACATGTTAAACAAAGATAAATAGTCTCTTAATAAATAACAAGATAAATATAATTCCCTAAATTATTAAAATAAGAAGAGCTGGCAAATGGCACTATCAGGTTTTAAATGACCGTCCCAAAAGTACCTTAAAGGGTAAAAAAGACCCTTTAAGCGGATAAGAAAAGTTTCAAACTAAGGCACAGGATCCAAAGGTCCGCCATAGGGATCATAATAAAAGGTGAACATGGTTTGAATTAACCACCCAAAGATATTAAATATTATCACGACTTTACGAACCCAAAATTTACTAATGATAAGTTTTAAGTATTATTAGTTTAGAACAACAATTTTGAATAGAATATAACATTTAAGCCAGAAGGGAATTTTGAATAACCTAACGTTTAAATCAGCCTCTGGCAAAGCTACTCACCTTATAGTCAGTAAGTAATATGTGCCTACAACACACACACACCATCATTATATACACTAAAACTATGCCACATGCTCTCGAGGTGCGGGATCAATAGGGGGGAGGGAGGGGTGGGGGAAAACATGCGTCTAGAACATACTACAACATGCTCCAAGTCTCCAGGCGCACGTGAAAGAACAGTTCTATGAGTTGGCTGACAGAGCACTTCTTTTTTTCTGTGGGCTCGGCTCTGGCGTCGTGAAATGAACCTCAGGCCTCGCTTCAGTCAGATGTTAGATTGTGCCGCGATGTGTTGTGGAGCTATAGTTTTACTGAGACAGGTCAAATAGGGCCAGGATGGTGAGTGAGACAACCTCTTAATGTTCATATGTTGTAACAAGGCTACATTCGAAGGGAAAGTAAAGCCATCACTCCCATGTCGATTATGGCATGTAAAAGAACCCTGAAAGGTAGGTGAAAATACCTTTCCCGGCAAAATTAATAGGCTCTTTCTCGCTTGCTCATAGAAATTCATTGGCATAAAACCCATATAGGTAGTAAGACGCGGTGATAATTAATAATAATAGCCTAGATATTCTTATACTAACATTTGCACACCTAGAAGGGAGCAAGAAGAACATTAACTCATCCCACTTTCAAAATCTCAAGTAATTTTAATAACGAATAACGGTTAAAACGTTAGGAAATACATCTATTATACCACCAAAAATGACTCCAATTCAAAGGCCCAGCTTATAAAACTAGACTTACAACTTGACATTCAAAAGTTCTTACACATACAATTTATGGTTAAATTTATTGATCAGAATAATGTTTAAATAAAATAATAGATTCATTCAACACAATAAGGACTTCTTCCTTGCCAAGGTAATTTTTTACGGCACCACTGCGCTCTTTCCAAATAATGGTAACTGTCGTTGTATAATAATTTTGAACATATCCTTCCAGAGTGAGTTGGAGGCTCTGCAAGGTTCCAAGTGCCAGGCCCCACATAGCAACCAATATGGAGACATGTGTTACCACAATGCTCTGGTTTATTGCATTGAACCCTCTGATGATATCACAAGCATGGATCAGATTCAGGTAAGTTAGTTTGGCAAACCTGGCAGGGTACCTACTAGATCACTGTTACATTCATGAAGCTTGCCCCACATTGGGTGCCATTTGTTACACTCTAGGCTCCATGATGAAGAACCTTTTGTTACCTCCCATCCCCTTCTCAATGGCGTTCAAAGGGTGCCGCTAGTTTCTGGATTCTAATGTAATAAGTATGGTTCCCTCCCTACCTGTGTTACCTATTACGTGATTGTGTGCACATATTATAATTGTAATCCCCACATACAAAGTGATGAACTATTCTTGAATGAAAATGCATACAATTAATATGGTTTATACTTTGAATTTATTTTAGTATCAAATTATAGCGATTTAACATAATTAATACATGCCACATACATTTTTACTTCTCTCTCTCTAGTCTAATTGTGTCTTTGTATGTGGAGAGTGCAATTCCGTACTTATTACAATAGGATCCAGCAACAAGCAGCGCCCTTGGAACACCATTGAGAAGAGGAGGGAATGTAACAAAAGGCTCTTCATTGGGGACCCCGGAGTGTAACACTACTTTTCATAAAATGTAATGTTTGTTTCACCTCAACCCAAAACTCCTCATTAATTTATACAGATTCATGCCTAAAAGTTAATAAAAAAAAATACAGGTATTTAGTCATTAGGGGTGTGCGAGTAGGCATTTTTCACTTCGAGTTGAGTTTGTCGAGTTTGAATGAAAACAAGTCTGAGTAGTACAGATCAATATTTATACAAGAAATATTTCAAGTTGAATTCCTGTAATAGAGCCATCCATAAGTACAAACATATTTTATAATATAACTTTACCTTTTTTTTAATAAGACAAAAGGAATATTGAAAGTAATCTATTAGATATGAAATAATATTTTATAATTGAATAAAATTGATTAAATTTCTATAAAAAGATCAAAATTTCTGAGTGCTAAAATTTTTCAAATTTTGTAAAATCTTTTGAGTTGACTTTGAGCAACTACTTAAACTTGACTCAAACTTGAATTTTCAAATACTTGCACACCCCTAAAAGTAATTGTAGGTGACATCTTAAAACAGTAAGCTAGGTTTACTTTGTGAGCCATTGATCCAAGATGTCGAGCCAAATAGCTATAAACCATCTTATAAAATTAATACATGACTTAATAATTATGAACCCATCTTTGTGGCATAGTTTTGTGATAAGATAGACTACCAAGAACTGGGGGATTGAGGTTTGAATCTCGGTCGGGTTAACTGTTCCCCCCCCCCCTAAACAGTTTTCCACTCTCCCTCCACGTAAATGTGGGTTCACTTCCTCCAAATTCAATCTTCCCAATTCCTAACCCATTAGCTTAATTAGTATTTAAGCATGTAATCCAAATGGGTAGTAAGACGCAGTGCTAAATCAAATAAATGAATAATTATGTTTACATACAAATTTGAAACAGCAGTAGGCGTAATGGTCATTATAATGACATACTCTCCACTGAGTCGTAAAGGAATATTTATAGTGGTCACTACTCATGGCTTGAAATGTTTCATACCAACAATATATTTTAGAACGAGTATAATAATCACTAAAGGGGTCTCACTGTACACCCAAAATATATTTATAAATAGTAATACTGTATGTTAGGATAAATTGATAAATAACATTTTGTAGCAGCTCAGGACTAGTAAACTGGGATTAACGGCCAGTGGGTTTGCTGTGCTGACCACCTCTATTTGTAAATGTTGGCATATTCTTCGCCAGCAGTTGAAGGCCACTCAGTCGGTACAGCTCACTTACAGGCTGATGTAATTGAGTTTTTTTAAATAATATAAACTAATAAGCAAGCTCAGGTTTGTTTTTGAGCTCCCTATGTCCCACTCTTATCACCCACTCACCTCACCATAATAACTTTTAAACTAATATAGATCTCAAATAAACTTTGCTCAAACACAATTACTCACCAGAAAACCTCTAAATTTAAGTTAGTCTTTTAATTTTCATTCAGCCATCATTTTGGGCTCCAGTTGTAAAAAAAATATGTAAATAAGTGCATGATTATTTCTAAAAAGTAACAAATACTCAAGCTAGCTACACAATTTTCTTAACTAAAAGAAATGTACATGCAATAACACACTTTTTAAATGTATTAAAAGCCTTTATGCAGCTCCATATGGTTATAAAAAGACTCTCTTGTAGTTCCTGTATCTCAACAGGCATCATCTTAATCTTTTTGAACTTGTAAATGAATTTTAAAACAAATGTATTTATTACTTATGTTCGAACAAAAAATATTTGTTATATTTCTACTTTAGGAAGAGTTGCCCAACACAATTTTCTAAGTCAAACATTGATAGTTTTTGTTCATACTAGTCATATTTTCAGCTCTAATACTGTCCAAACTTAAATACTACCATTTTATCTAAAAAATATGAATGATAACATTGTGTTTTAATGTTCCAATTTAAAACAACATATTAGAATAGGAAAAAAAGTCGTGTAATTGTTTGTCCTCACAGAACTTCTTATTGAAATTGCTATTGACAAAAAACAGTCATCTCAAATTTCATAGTTGGTTCCAATCACACAAACTAAACTTGTCTTCAAATTTAGGTTCAGCATAATTTTTTATCTTGCCTCTAAAATAGTTTGGCATACTAATCAAACACATTAAACTATAAAAAATTTTTAATGTCATTCATATTCAATAATGGATGACATTTTTCAAAAATTTATTTAAGACAGTTGAAAACTATGAGGGAAGAATGACCGTGAGCACATGATGATTACTGAATAGCTAAGTGGCATAGCATTGGTGCGCTAAAGCAAAGTTCCTGACTTTGATTCTCATGTCCAGGTGTCATTTTACAACTATTTTAAATCAATTTAATTGTGGTCCCTCCAGACGAACAGTGCCATAATTACAATGATTTTCAATCTACTTGTTGATATTAATTGCTTTTTCAAAAAGTAACTAATTCAATTTTACATGTAGCTGCGTGTAATGTTCACAAATCCAACGCAGCCAGACATGCTACCTTGCCCATACTACCTTGAAGGAGAGTGCCGTTTCTCCCAGGAGAAATGTCGATACTCCCATGGTGAACTTGTGTTCTTCTCCAGTCTTAAGGAATACAGGTATTATAATCAATAGGACTGTCAATCTATATGAAATTTAAAATCATTTTTGAATCTCTTCCATTAACTAACACATCTTGGAAAAATATGTTTTAATAAAATATGTCATGGTCTAACACGCTACTCTCACATTGGACTTGACTGCCAAAGACGAGGAGATCGGGATTCGATCTTGGTTAGGTGCACTGAGTTATTTTCCCCAAGTGTTTTTTCCCCACTCTCCCACACAAATGCGGGTACATTTACTATCAATTAAACCTTCCTAATTCCTAAACCATTAGTGTAATGACGCGATGCTAAAAAATATTTTGAAGGGAAATTTGCTAACACTGAAGTGCTGAGGTTAAGTATTTATATTTTTATTATAAGTAAATTTAATCCCGAGGCAATTTAAGTTATATTATCAATGATTACATCGCTAATCAGTCTACTAATAACATTAGTTTCCACTTTCTACTGAAATGAGCAAAAGGCTTTTAAATTGTCAGACAATAGCGGAAATATTTTTGATATATTTAAGTTTGTAAATTATCCTTTATCCTCTACTTTAGTAGATTATATAAAGAGAGTAATGGTCACTATTCACTAAACAAATGCTTCTACTTTAGGCTTAATAAATGGTTTAAAAACAACACCAGAAAACAACAAACTGGTTGGTTTTACATTTAATTCCATCATATATCTTCACAAATAATGTATTCTGGACACCTGGGATATCTCCGGGTGTCTTGGAGGCCCAGTTCACTCCTATATGTATATAGGTGCATGCTGTTGAGTTTCAAGAACCTTGAAATAAGTGGTCACATATAGCCAATTCTTTTTCTCAAATGACAGTTTTTTTATCATCCTAGAATATTATAATATACACTGTTCTTTGGACTATTTCACTCTAAAAAATATCTCAAGATGTCACATGAACCAGATTCCTTCCCCCCCCCCCCTTCAACCCCACCCACCCATTTTTTTTTGTCCTAAAATATTTTAATATTCACTGTCCTTCCATGAAACCGCCCAGAAAAAAAACGTTTGGTTACATATTAAAGTTTGGATATTATTTTTAATGCTTTGCACACATGTTCCTACATATTCCATTAACTAAAAGACAATAAAAAAAGATTTCTTTGACTTGATATTTTGGTATGACCATTTGATGGCTTAATTTGATTAATGTTGATGTTTACAGATACTTAAATACTATCTTTGGACTTAACAGACCCAGAAACTTGTGGCGGAAACCATTTTACTTCTCTAAGGGGATTACATTTCATGTCGCAATACATTTGGTCATCATAAGTGAGGGACTAAAATTTAAGCTGGAAATCTAGCATTGGTTTTGTTTAAAAATTCAGTTTTAAGCCTTTAAAAGGTTTAAAGAGGACAAATATAGATCAAAAAATTCTCACTATTATTTACCAGGTCTCCAAACTATTAGTCTATGAAATATCACAAATTTACCCCTCTTATTTTATCAAGTTCTTAACATGGCCATTAACTCAAATTTACAAATATTCAGTCTTTAATATCGCCGATATAGGAATTATATTTAAAAAAATATGAACATTACAGTTTATAACTTATTTTGTGATAGCTACTTGTTTTAGAAATTCGGAGTTTTAAACTTGTCAGGTTTTATTGTTTAATCTAGGTTCTTTTCCTCTAAACTACATTACTCATCACTACCCTTTATTTCACACTGTTAGAAATTATTTTCTTAAAAAAGATTGATTACAAAGAAGTTGTTTGAAGTTCAAATTTTTATTATAAAACTGTGGTAATAATTATATTGTATGGTAAGTCTTCACGAACGAATTGAATTATCTAAAGCAACCGATAAATTCCACTTATCTTACAAACATTCTAAGAAAGACAATAAACTTCCCCAAATAGGTCGTGCTGACCTATTTTACGGTCTTTTTATAGCACGATGTCAGTTGCAGCATGCCACACTCTTTCTCTTTTTGGAGGGATGGGGGGGGGGGGGCCTCAGCCATTGGTTCTGTAAACGAAAGAATCACAATCCCTAGTTTAAATACCACTGATGTAGTACATGTTTTAAAGTGACATAATTGTTTGCTTTTAGTTATAGTGTCATTATCTCTGTTAGTAAATATGTTTTATTTTTATGATGTACCTGTTAGGAATTTCAGCATATTCACACAAAGATAATTGGGATGAGAACAATAGAATTTAAAGGAAATGTACTTACATTTTTATGGGGTGAGTGTGAGAAACCATTTAGGAAAATACTTGCAAGTACTCTGACACCCTCATTCCGAACAATCCAGACTAAATGAGGCAAGTGCCTTTTTCTGTGTACTCACCTGTGCAAGTGAAAATATATTATTGCATCTTCCTGTACCTAAACTATTCTCACATCTTAGGTCAGTTTGTAACGTGTTAGGTCTAGTTTGTCAAGAGTCTCAGGTTTAATTCCTAGCATGGCTGAAATATTTTATCATATACATTTCACAGCGATGAATTAATATCCTGAAGACTGGATGTCGTCTTTTGTAGAGTTCTTTTTTAAAGTGGTTTTAAGGTGCATCAAGACCCGCCTCGGTGGCGTAGTTGGCTAACGCGCTTGCCGTATTAAGCTCGACTGCTGAGGACAAGGAGATCGAGGTTCGAATCTCAGTTGGGTGAACTGGGGGTGGTTTTTCCTAAACAGTTTTCCACTCTCCCTCCACGCAAATGCGGGTTCACTTCCTCTAATTCAACCTTCCCAATTCCTAATCCATTAGCGTAGTTAGTACTTAAAGCGTATAACCCGAACGGGTAGTAAGACGCGGTGCTAAATATTATTATTATTATTATTATTATTATTATTATTAAGGTGCATCAATACAAGAGTTATTAGCATCTAGGATGTTTAAAAGTTAATATAGTTTATAAGTTGTGTGCTGATAGAATCATTTGGTCCATAAGGCTGTGCGCTTAACATATTCCTAAATAATTTGAAAATAAGTTTGACTATATTAGTTATTAATTACCTAGTACAGTAGACTCTTGATTTACTGGGGGCGGATCAACTGGCTTGAGACTTAATTGTGGCTTTATTTAAATATGTCACAAACAATACACCACCCAGTGTGCAGGTGCAGCAATCTCTCAGAGAGAGAGACAGACAGACAGACAAGGAAATAGTCTCACTCTCAAGGTTATACAGCCTTCTGAGACTAGTGAAATAGATGTGGAGGTAGAGGAAGAAGGAGAGGCAGAGCTCATCTCGGGTGATAAAGCTAGTCAGTAGCTAAGGAAGGCACTGAAGGCTGAGGAATGTGTGCTGACCTGAAGCAGGATGACACTTTACAAACACAATGAATGCATGCACTGAAAAGTACAACCCTCAGAGAGAAAACAAATGAATAAAGGACTTCTTTCATTAATTCATTAAGTATATAATGTGTATGGTGGGGGGGTAATAGTAAATCATAGATAATACCAAAGATCCCTTCGATCTTTGGTATTATCTATGATTTACTATTATTCACGCTTCTTCTCCAGCAACTACCCTGGAAAATCGGAGGACTATTATTTAATTTCAAAATGTGTATATATATTTGGACTTGTTCGACTGATATCAAATGGCCTATCACAAGACAAAATGTTTTTCTTTTAAGTCATTGTTTTTAATTATGATTTTAATGGTGTGTAATTTTCGTAACCTCCAGGGAACCCGACTTCTCAGTGGTGCGTCCAGGTCTGAGAGTTCTAGTGAAACAACCAGATAAGCTCTGGCACAGCGCTGTCATCTTGAACTTTGACTCTCGAGGTACCTCATGTGAAGTAAAACTGGAGGCCAGTGGGATTAAGGTCGAAGTCCAACTTCATGACATTCTGCCCCCAGGTCATTGCAACATTTCTATTAATTACTAAAACTAATTTCATAACATTGATTAATTCAATCATACAGGCGTGGCTGAAGGCCCAGGTGGGTGCTCAGGGCACTGGCCCAATGGGGGTGCCAAACAGAGCACCAACTTAACCTAACGTAGCTCGGCTGTGATAGGAAAATAATACCCAAACTTCATAGCTCGTTCTGGGAGACGCGCCAAAAAGTTATCCCGCCTAGGCACAAAATTACCTCTGGCCGCCCTTGCAATCATAAGCTATGCTATGAACCAAATAAAATAAATAATAGCTAAATAGTTTAAGCTATGAAACACTCCTATTCCAATGTGCAGTAAACTCTTGCTTACCCTGCTTTAGGAGTGTGCGAAGCTTCGAAACTTCTACTTGGCTTCGTAATAAACATCAACTTTAATTTTGCTTCGAAACAAATTCTGGCTTTGAACCTTCACCAATCAAAATATTGACAGCTAAAATACCCCATTTGTGTTCATTTACAGCCATTCTGCGCTGTTTTATACATTACAAATAAATATTTATGTGGAAAAAATCTGAAGTTATTGAATTACATGTTGTAATAAAAACTTTATTAGCCAGTGTAACACTAAATATTACAAATAATTGTGCAATAAAACATTTTTTAAGTAATTTTAGTGCATAGAGTAATATGAATAACCATAATATATTTTTTCAAGCATAAAACAACTAAAAGAAAATTAGTTATTCACACTTTTATTTGGCATCGAGAATATTTAATATATTCGATTCAAGTTCGTCTCGAATTGAAAAAGTGGACTTCGCTTACCCCAACCTGGCTATATAAATAGGAGCACTTTTGCTCTAATGGCACATTCCCATAAAGTCTGTTTCAACACCTCTGGCTTAACCTCTTGGATCTTCATATATGTCAGAAGATTATTTGCATAGTACAAACCATTTTGAAGCACTTTACAGACCCACCTAGGGATGTAAAAAAAAGTATCATTACTTTACTAATACCGATATTTTTCCTTTCAATACTAATATTTTTTTACTCTATACTTTTTTCCAATACTTTTACTGATATTAGTACTCACACTCCAGTATCAGATCGGTATCAAAAGAAACAACTTTTTTGTTAATTTCACTCATGCTGGAACTAAATGTTTACTAGGGTAGATTGTGGAGGAACAACCAGAACAAATGACACTGCTGCGATTGGCGACCAGTCTATTACCCCTTCCTTTATCAATGAGCACACTCAAAAACTAAACAAAATAATCTTTTGTAGAGCTCATTGAACTCAGTCATCTCAAGGGCGTCCCAAGCAGCCCAAGCATAAAAGGGTGTCGATTAAATATTGTTTGTCAATAGTTAATAATCTAGCTTGATAAGAGTATATAAACAAAGAGTGTACTTAATAAATGGCACCTCCCAGAAGTGAATTATGGTAGTTTTTTAAGAAGTCGGATAACGAAAAAGCATATTGTAAAATTCGTTTTAAAGTATTAAAAACCATTATAATTTTCAGTGTTTAACTAAATATGAAATACATTTGTGATTTAAAAGTTGAAATTTTATTACTAGAATAAAAAAACATTTTTTTCACATTAAAATTTTTATACCAATACTTACTGTTAGCGATACTTTTATTCCAATACTTTTAATGAGTACCGATACTGTATTTCGATACCACATCCCTAAATACACCCCCATTTTCTTCCTTTCTGTCTTTTTGAACAGCTCGTAACTACATACAAAGCACAAGTCATAGCAGAATCCTCCTCAATAGACATTTTACTCAACTGAACTCTGTATGGGGAACAAATATTTAGTTCATCATTGTAGTCGGGACACGAGACAATGTTTCCAAGTGCGTACTAAGCTTTAGAGTTCTAAGATAAATTATAACTAAAAATTTGAATTTAAAAAGATTTAATCTCGAATCTATATTTTCTTTAGTCCTCTAATATCCTTAAGGCTCTTGACCTTGTTGAGTGCAAGGCTAAAACCTATTTTGTGGGATGGGAGGCGGGAGGGTGAACCCCTTAGAAGGTTGTCTATATAGTATATTTATAGTAATGAAAAAACACTTTCAACAGAAACCCAGTGTTGTGGTTTTTTCAGATAGTGAAGCTGCAGTGTCTCTGGACAGCAGTGATAGCAGTGAAGGAGAGAGGGATGAAGAAGAAATCAGTGTTGACCCTTTGGTGGTCCACCAGACGCTTCTGAGGACACCTCTATCCACTGCGCTCGGGAGTTGGGAGAAGCACACAAAGGTAAAGCATGCTCTATAAATAGGTTTACACCTGCTTCAGTGGCCAAATGGTCTAAGGCGTCACTCTCGCAATCGACTGGACTGCGGATGACGGGAAGATCAAGGTTCGTATCCTGGTCGGATGTACTGAGGGTGGTTTTTCCTAAATGGTTTTCCACTCTCCCTCCATAAAATTCAGGTGCTCTTCGTTTACATTCAACCTTCCTCATCCCTGACTGATTAGCATAATAAATCTATACATATTACCTAAACAAGTAGTAAGATTCAGTGCTAAAATATATATATATATATATATATATATATCACTGATTTTCACAAATTAAACTAATTTATTATTAAATTTAATAATAGAATGGTAGAAAATGAAGCACAAATAAAAGTAAAAAACACAAACATATCTTTACAAACACGTCAATATATTTTTATGCCACATCTTGGCATCTTCCTTAGGACATGGTGAACTGAATAGGAAGCTGGCTTCAGTGGTACCAACTTAGTTGTTGGAAGAGGAAAACTTCTCTGGTGGATTAAACATTACCTTGAAATTCTGCTATTGTTCTATATGAATGGTGTTCATTGTTAGTGGTGCAGAAGATTTTGTAAATGAAATAGTTAATACACATTTATTATTTATATTGGGTGTGATCTTTTAATAATACTTTTATCTGAGATATATTGTAGAAGATTCTTTTAAATGGATTTTAAGAGTTCCTATGCAGATAAAAACATAAATAATGATTTAATTGTGTTGCCTATTATAATACTATTTTTTTAATGCTCCTTTAGGGAATTGGATCACTGCTGATGGCCCGAATGGGGTATGTGACAGGTTCTGGGCTGGGTCGATACAGTGATGGTCGAGTAGAACCAGTCGATGCTGTGGTTTTACCGGCAGGAAAATCTCTAGGTGAACACATGAGCAACATTTGTTTGTGGTTGATTTATCAAACAAAACAGTCATCATCCACTTAGTATTTTTTGAACTTAGGAACTAGATTAATTATAAATAAACATTTAGTTTTTGTCTGTACACATTCTAGAAATCACTAAACCAAACTTTTTTACAGTTTATAATGATTTAAGAAATAAGCACAACCACATTGAAATATTTAAAATATATATATATATATTAAATCATCTTTTCTTTTTGAACTGCTGACAACATAGTAGGAACCTGGTTGAGTGGCTGCATGGTCTAAGGCACTACTCTCGCGATAGACTAGACTGACGAACGCAGGGAGATCGGGGCTCAATCCTGGATGGGTGTACTGTGGGCGATTTTCACAAAACGGTTTTCCACTCTTCCTTCATGCAAATGCAAGTACACATTCCTCTCAATTCAACCTTCCAAATCCCAAACACATTAGTGTAATTAGTACATAGGCGTATAACAGTTAGTAAGATGTGGTGCTAAAAAAAATAGTAGGACCTACTAAAGTGAATTATTAATATTATTCAGTTTTTTATCTTCTTCTATTTTATTTTCTGTAACTAACCTGCATCATTGGTCATATGTTCATAATTAGAGTTGGGTTGAATCTGAAACACCAATTTACCTTCAAATCCCTGATCTCCAATACAAATTTTGGAAAAAATTATGAACATAGGAATATAAATATAAAAGAATAGTAGAAAATAAAAAACAATTAAATGTTAACATTCTTTCCTATAACCCATTCAGTATGTCATTCATACATTCAGTAACATGTTAAATTACTAAGTCTGGTTGTTAAGTTTATTCTATAATAATTATAATTGGTTCTGGACCACCAATAAGCAGTATTAGTGCTCTAAAACGAATTCCACTCAAATTTTTTAATGATGAGTCTCAAGTTTGAGATTTTTTCAAATCCTTGAATCTTGAATATCCTATAAGATCCAAGAAATTTGAAGGATTCGAGGATCTGAGGGCCCATCACTAGTCATACTGCATCGCTCCTATGATTGCCAGTGACACGTTGATTGGGGTTTGAATTCCTATCTGGTGTACTAAGTGGTTTTTTTTTTCTAAATGGTTTCCCACAATTCCTTCACTCAAATTTGGGTACATTTCTTCCAAAGGTTTACCTCCCACATCCTTACTTAGCCTAATTAATGTAAATGGAATATGTACAACCCAAACAGCTATAAAATGCTGTGTTGAGAGAAAAATAACTGTAACCAAACAGTAGATTGTGCGGCTGAAAAATATAGGTCTTCTCTTATGTTGATGAGTTTATTAAATTTCTAAACTATATTCTATTTAAAAAGTGCACACAATATAATCTAGTTATAGATTTTACCATTTTATACAAATTGTGTATCTTTATGTTTTACGTCTTATTTTCCCCAGATCACTGTATGAACCTTAAAGAACAGGCTGGCGGAGATGAAAATTTGTTTAAAGTTGAGAAAAGGTTGAAACGTTTGCAACAAAAACATGAGAAACAGCAAGAAAAACAGTTTGAAAGAGAGAAAAATCGTGTAGATGTTTTCGACTTTCTTAATAACACACTAGGAGGAACAGAAGGTATTTATATATTCAAACTAGTAAGAGGCAAATAGTTTATGTATACAACTGAGCCAATCATCTCAATATGAAATATTTTCAGTTAATCAAGCCGGTCATGCTGTAATACTGAGAGAACTATTATAAAATTAATACCTGTTCATTGGCTTAGAAAAATATGAAAACTGTGGGTAAATACTGTACATTAATGTAAAGATTAAGACATTAAACACAAAAAACACCTCTGAAAACATTTTTTGTGGCTACATCTTTAAACTATAAGAAATATTTGGTATGCAGTATGCAATATTTTTTTTTTATTAATTACTAATGAACCAGGGTTGTTATGATTCTAGTAAACAATAAAATCCGGAAAAAACACAGGATTTTTTTTTTGTGTCTGGAAAAAACCGGGAAAACGCAGGGAATTTGGCAAAATTTAGTAAAAATACTGGAATATTAGTTAATTTGAGACATTTAAGTAAAATATTAAAATGGTAGGTCCTTGAATGGACAAAAAAATAAACTGTTGAATTAAGTACGACGATTCAAACATGTTTTGTTAACTATTAAATAAGGGTTGTGAAGCGACAGAAAATGTATTTAACCATTTAAACATAAGTTACATAACTTCACACTTGTCAGTTTGATGTAAAATTGAATTTTATCACTTTTCTTCAATCTAAGCTCCCTGGAAAAATGGGAATTTCTCCTGGAAAACTCAGAGAATTTAGTAGTAAGAAAATAGTGGTAACCCTGAGAATCCAAAAATCTCTAGATGTGTACATATTTACTGACGTTGCAGTTGGCAGACAAAATTGCAGGTTTGTTCTTAACTTACCTTTTAACACTTCATACATAAATTAAAAATAATTAACTTCACTTTTATTTTAACCCAATTTTAATTAAATTTACAGTCTGTCAAATTTTTTAATGTCTTATTTGATCATAGGCTCTCCAGATACTTCAAACAACAAGCAAGAGAACAAAGGTCTGAAATCCGAGAGCAGCCGCGGACTAAACATGGTCAGTTTCCGTGTAGGCGAGGAAATCCGCCGAACAGAGCGTGAAATGGTGAAGCTGCAAGAATCTTTAACCCGCCATGACGAGGGATCTCAAACCCATACTAAGCTTACCAGCAAACTAACAGATAAACAAAATGAACTACAACAACTCCAAGCCTCAGAGAGGAGTATAGACAAAGAAAGAAACCAAAGAATGGATCGCAAAAAGCTATCTGTGTTTTAACTTTTCTACACTACTTCGCTACAATGTTGATTCCTGTCAAAGGTCTAAACGTTACATTCAATCATCAAAAAACATTGTCTCCAAACACATTATAAATAATATTAATGAAGTTAAATAACAATATTTCATACATATGTTTTGTATAACTCATAGGTACTAATGTGGTAGACATTCTAGTATTAGCTACTGTCTTTTGGAATTTGGGAACTTTTCAAAGTTTGCTAACGTATATACTTTTAAATACATACCAATTAATTTGAAATAATATTATTACAAGTCAACAAAAGGTTAATTTTGTACAGTACCTAGCTTGTTGCATTGACTTTGTTAATAACCTCCTATTTATGTTTTAAACAATAACTGGTTATTGTTTATTAATGTGTGTAACATTAAATAAATATTTAAATAATTATGAAACATATTTTTCCCTCCATTTATATAAAAAAAACTCCTCCCCAATGATAAAATTATATCTTATGGTTAAAATTAGGAGGGATAGCCAGCCGACGATTTAACTGAATATTGTAAACAACTCTCCACAGTTTTCCAAAGTAGAGGTTACCCCAAGCCTCTAATAGACAAACAAATCTACAGAGCACTCTCCAGGGATGACCACGACCCTCCAAAAAAAGTTGAGGACATCCCTCTCACAACCCAATACCATCCTGGTCTACAACGTATCAACACCATCCTTAAATGTGGTTACAAATTCCTAACCAGTTCTACCCAGACCCAAAACCTTCTTAGTTCACCCCCAAGAGTCACTTTCAAACGGCCACCCAATCTCCACAATATTCTAGTTCATCCCAAACTTCCTGACCCCAAGAGAATCTGAGAAGAAAAACCGACTACCAAAGGTTCACACCCCTGCGGTAGCACCCGTTGCAGCACATGTGGAATCCACCTACCAGCTACATCCTTCAACAGCAAAGTAACCAAATTGGAATACAAAATCCCTGGGTATTACAATTGCAAAACCAATAACTTGATATATCAACTACAGTGCAAATCATGTGATGCAGAATATATAGGCCTCACTACAGGTTCTCTCAGACAGCGAATGAACAATCATCGCTTTGACACAAACCACAAAGATCCGGACAAGCCTGTACCCATCCATGCTAGTACCCACAACCAGGACTTTCAAACCTGCTACACCACCAAAGTATTAAGAGCATTTCCCAAACAGTGCAACAGTTCTCAACTTAGACAGTGGGAACTGGCCCACCAATGGATTACCAAATCAAGATTACCACCAGGCCTCAACAGAAGATAGTTTATTTCTATATTATTATTTTCCAAATTTAACATTATTATTATTATTATTATTATTATTATTATTATTATTATTTATTTTCTCTTATCTATTATTATTATTATTTTCTCTTATCTATTATTATTATTTTCTCTTATCTATTATTATTATTATTATCATCATCATCATCAGTTTTCTATAACTATTAACCACAACCAAGGAATTTATCTCTACTCCCAAAAACAGTTGGCACAATTTGTTTCTAACAGTTTAATTCAAAATTTAAAATGGAGTAATCCATTGTTTGTGTTATTTGTACTCTCTTCTTCTTTGTGTTTGAAAAAGGCAACAATGCCGAAATATTATTATATTTGTGTTTAAAATGTGTGTGTGACTACTTCTACTATAGAAGACAGAAGAAAGGAAGAAGATGTCACCTTTGTGCATAGGATTCTTCCCACATCTTTCCTCTTTCCCTAGGTGGGCTTTCTTCATCAAATTTATTCTTAGTAGTTTATTTTTCCTTTTTCTTTAGTTTTATCAATTTCCTTTATTATAAAAGTATAATTAGTATTATCATTACTTGAGGAAATTCTCACTTAGTAAATAAAAAATCAAATTAAATTCCAAAAATGTGATCAAAAAGTTAAATGTACAATACCTACCAAGAGCTGTGGTGGGACCAGGGATGCATTTTTTCTCTCTCATGGCTTAAATGTTCCCCACTCTATATCTATTTCACTCCCCTCTTTTAATGATTGTGAAGGATGGGTTTGCATCAAATTCCAAACAACGGCTAGAAACATACAAGTTCCAAAAAACTTCCAGTCCAAGAGGATCACTCCAAATAGTTTCTAGAAGTCGTCGTCGTCCCCCCCCCCCTTCCTGGGAGAAGACCACGTCAAATAATCTCTAGTGTGGTATAACCTAAACAGGTAGCAAGATGCATTACTATAAATAAAGTTTTAAGGCATATAATTTTCAAAAAAATGTACATAAATTAATTCTGAATTTGGTTAATTTAGATATTCAAACTGTATTTACCCGAATCCAAGACTACCACGAATCTAAGACTACCCCAGATTTTAAATGGTTCTGGATAGATTTTTTTAAAGTGGTATTTATTTTATCATGAATGAAGAAAATAACAATTATGGTAGACTTATTTTGTAATGCTAACAAATTGTTTTATTTTATTTACAAAACAAAACACCTAGGTTGACTTAAAATCTAATTAGGGTTGCAGAATTTCTAAGGAATTTATTTTTTTGTCACAAATATTGCTTTTGCATTAGAAGGTTAACTCTGTAAAAAGTTTCATAAAAACAATGAGAAGTTAGTTTTGATTATGACAAAATGATAATCGTTAATGAAAATCCGAGTCTCATACATACCCTATGCCCCCTTGGACTCCGCCATTA
Source organism: Timema cristinae (assembly GCA_039000515.1). Taxonomy (NCBI): domain Eukaryota; kingdom Metazoa; phylum Arthropoda; class Insecta; order Phasmatodea; family Timematidae; genus Timema; species Timema cristinae. Next base: position 18,873,533 of record JBCFYV010000024.1, on the reverse strand, counting down.
ACACGCTAGCTTCTAAAATGTTACACTTTCATTTTCACAATGATATGCAGATAAACATGTCTGCTGTGAACTATCATAAAAGTCAGCCAAGTGTAAAAATGAGTAATAATCAAAGAAGCATCTTTATTCTTATTTCGAAACTGATGATCTAGGAACATCTAATTAAAGATAATGTACTTGATATTATTCAAAAGTTAGATATTTTGTGAAGTTTCACGAATTAAAACTAAGGTTTGGCATCACTAAAATTGTCTAGTAAACTCCAGATATAATCGATTGTTAGTTTAAAATTGAAGTTTTCTCATCATGTCTTACTTGGCAAGTGCTAGCTATGTAGGCAAAGTTTTAAGAAATAAATGTATTGATATGTAAAATTTGACAATTCATTATCAGTTTTTAAATCTATTTTGATTATTGTGAATGGCTGAATTTTTAATATCATAGTGAAGTAATTGGAAAAGTGATCAAAAATAGTATAACTAAATGAAATTCAATTCGATTATGCCCATCACTATCCCCAACCCATTTGAGGAGTTAACCATGTTGAATACTAAAGAATAGTATTGAGATGTTTAGCATCTAGTATCAATTATTGCGATACCAGTCAATACTATGGGTATCGAGGAATCGAGTATCGTATCAGGCCACAACTCGGTAGTTATTTTTAACAATAACTTTAAAAGAAATAGCCTAAAAATCCGTGAAAATAATTAATAACCAAATATCCTGTGATCTGTGACCTTTAAAATCCATAAAAATTGATAAAAATTTTAAAAAAGGGCAGTCGTGCACTATTATATTTATATTAAATAAAGATGTGAAATGTTACATTTGATGTAGGCCTAACCCAATCCTTAGTATACAATTTTAAGATGACCCCTAGATTTTGAAACTACAAATTTGGGGAAAAAACTTGTCTTGGATTCAGATAAATGCGATAAATCCCTAAGCTTTACTCTTTGAAATAATGTGTCAGATCTGATTCTTAAAGTTACTGCAAATTTAGTCTTTGTGACCTGGTCGCTGTGAATATGACACTATAACAAGTGACAGATGCTTATGCACCACTAAGGCCTTTTGCCCAAGGAGCTACTCAACTGTTATTGGACTGGTTAGTGATTGAAGTCTATAACTGGTCATTATGTATTGCACACGGTGCCACCCCCACAAGAGTGGTGAAATTTCAATCAATATCATACTATCCAGCTGCAGGCTTCTAGAATATTTAATATTTATTAATATATATGTGTAAGAAGGTACAGGAAAGGTGGATAGAAAACATAAAGAGGAACAAACACAAAATGACTTTTTCAATTAAAAGGAGAACACATTCCACACTTTATATTGCTTCCACTGCACAAACAGGTTATGGCTGCCTCTTGAAGATAATTGTTCACCACTGCCCAATCTCCTGACCTAGGTTTCATTCTATCGGAACTCATCATGGAGGAGGGTGAAATGCGCAACGCAACTTCCTAAAAGAGGAAACAAAAAGGGAAAAAAATTTTTTTTAAAGGATTATAGGACCAGGTTCCTATATAAGTGTCCTAACATCCTTTGCCAATTTGCTTTTACTCCCTTTTGTGCTTTTGGGAATAGTGATACATAATATAACATAGAGTTCTTAACAATCAAAATTATATGTCAAATTTAGTGACTATAAATTGATTAGATTAAATACAGTTACTCTGTTAATATAAACAAATAGTTCCGTAATCCCGCCCTTTTCACTACTATATGATCACCATATTGCCCGAACCTATAATAAATAAAAATATATACTACACACTGTCTAAACCAAAAGGTGACAAGACTTACTTGATTCCACTATGCCTTAGCTTACACTTTATCATTGAAATAAATTTAGTCAATAAATTTGAAATATGCAATAAATGATTCTTGAATTAAAGCTACGTATGCTAGCATTTCATCAACTTAGTCTGATAAGTGTTCATAAAGTGACCACTAGTCAAAGTCAAAGAGTGGGGTTGGATGGAAACATAGTATGGTCAAAAATTGGCGTGGCCAGCTCTACTACTACTCTTGCCAATAGATAATACACTCCAATTTCTTTAAGAGCCTTTCACAAGTGAACATTGATAACATTTTACTATATTATTGTTGTTATTTTATAATTATTAATAATATATATATCATAATTGACAGCTGATACATGGATACGTGAGAATAGAGTTAGTAACTTTTCTAGCTATCAGTCATTCCTTTTTGGGAAAATTGAAATTATTGGAAGTCATAGGACAGTTGCATAGCTTACAATGACATTTATAGTTTGAGACAATACCTTCCTGTTTTGTGAACATACACCTTCCTGTTTTGTGAACATACACCTTCCTGTTTTGTGAACATACACCTTCCTGTTTTGTGAGCATACACCTTCCTGTTTTGTGAACATACACCTTCCTGTTTTGTGAACATACACCTTCCTGTTTTGTGAGCATACACCTTCCTGTTTTGCGAACATACACCTTCCTGTTTTGTGAACATACACCTTCCTGTCTTGTGAACATACACCTTCCTGTTTTGTGAACATACACCTTCCTGTTTTGCGAACATACACCTTCCTGTTTTGTGAACATACACCTTCCTGTTTTGTGAACATACACCTTCCTGTTTTGTGAACATACACCTTCCTGTTTTGCGAACATACACCTTCCTGTTTTGCGAACATACACCTTCCTGTTTTGCGAACATACACCTTCCTGTTTTGCGAACATACACCTTCCTGTTTTGTGAACATACACCTTCCTGTTTTGTGAACATACACCTTCCTGTCTTGTGAACATACACCTTCCTGTCTTGTGAACATACACCTTCCTGTCTTGTGAACATACACCTTCCTGTTTTGTGCGCATACACCTTCCTGTTTTGTGAACATACACCTTCCAGATAAATTAACCCAGATAAATGAACAACTAGTGCAGGCAAGCTGTATCAATTTTTTTATCAGAAAATATAGTTAAAAATAAAATATGAGTATGGTCTATGGTTAAAAATTAAAAAGAGTCATCTACCTAAAACCATGATGAAATGTGAGTTTTATAAATAGTTGTACATACAGGATTACGTTATTAAAGTGATCAGCTGTAGAATAGCACATGTATCATATCTTTATTTAATGTGTGCGTCGTATCCTTGATGGGTAGGCAACCTGCCAAATATTTGAAATAATAATGTTAGATGATCATAAACATGTTGAAGTTTATATATATGTATATGTGTGTGTGTTTTAGCCACCATCTGCTCCTGAATCAAATTTGTATCCTTGCTAATATTATCTCGGATCTAAAATTCTGTGAAGGGCTCTATTTATATTAAATATTATTCACATTGAAGAGCACTTGGGATAGTTTTACACCAATGGGACTGCACATCATCTCTCTGAATTCTAAGTGAATGCTGGCAAACCTACTTAGAACCTGTAACTTAGATAATCTCACACCCCTACTTAGATATTGGAGATCTTATTTTTTTATCACTGTGTCTTACTACCTGTTTAGGTTATAGATATGTAAAATGATAATTACTCTAATGGGGTAGGGATGAGGAAGGAAGCATTTTAGAGGTAATCTACCAGCGTTGTATCATTGCTTCCCCTTCACTCTAATAAGTAGAGGAGCTAACGATAACCATTACAAAGTAAATGTATAACAAAGTAGAGACTGGGAAATATTTCATAAGAGTAATAAATAAGAAATAAATAGGTAGCAATAATAGATTTATTATAAAAAAAAAACAGGAAAAGATGATATAGGGTTACATTTGATAGCAAAATAACAGTAATAAATGTCAATTAAATTGATTAAGGAAAACATGTAACTCTTAGAAGTATAAAGGAAAACATTAAGTTTTAAACTGATAAATATGATGGGATTTAACAACTCCAAAAATATAGGAACTGCCCGTAGCACGGGAGACTACGTGTCCGAGACGACACAGTAACAGTCAAAAGGAAGTTAACTGATAGAAAGAATGGATTCCAAAACAGCCATGCTAGCGCCAGACTACCACCAGAAGGGTATAAACATAAAACATGGGGAATTACCATTAAAGATATAACTGCAAATCCTTTAGTTTTAGAGTTACTAAGCTAAATGTCGGCCAAGCTAACTAGCCTTATTTGAAATTAAGAAAGGTCCCATAGACACACTAAATAATAAATGGTAAGAGTACAGTCTGTCAATTACATTAGCAGATGGATAACAATCAGGTCAACACAAAACTATACTTTGGCCGGTACTTTCCCAGAGGGTACTGCCGGAGCACTCAATAGTACATTTATACCATTACCCACTCACTGGGGTATACATCAAATCTAGTACACATTAACTTTAAACACTTGGACTAATGAGGTGCCAACAAGGGGAGAATGAAAATACTATCTGTGTGGGCCACTATACAACACTAGCCGCGTTTCGCACTTTGTGGACCCAAAATAGTAACACAGAAAGAGGGGTGCCAACAAGAATACTGTGAGATAGTGATCTAACTAGGTCCTCAAATAAAGGCGTTAGACAACCTGCTTGTAGCCATACTAAAATTCGAACAAGTAATCATGACGTCCACGGCGTCATGGGATATTGTGAAGTCATAAGGACTTAAAACAGAATAATGAACTTATGGAGAAGAGGACCCTTAAAGCAAGGTCCTTATTACATATAGAGCTCAAAGCCCCTGTGACTAAGCTATGTCATATGGACATAGGGAAAATATATAGTCAGACTCTCTGACTAAAGAAATAGAGTCAGATTGACACAAAACCAAATTTAGTCATTCTGACTAAAATAACAAGTCTGAAGGACTTAGAAAACATTATAGCCGCTTCAACTAACAGAAACACAATTAGTCTCCTTGACTACTACAACAAGTCTGAAGGACTTGGATATTTGTTGAATACTTGGAACATCAGACGAGATTCCCTCGGCGTCAAGGCGGTGTGACCCACGACCCAAACATCAAGACCACCAGTTTCTTCTTCAGGTGCTGGAGCAGAGGTTCCTCCTTCGAGGATTTAATATAATGAGCTACAGTCCAATGAATCCAGGGGTCACCCGTTATATACTCTTTTTTCTGACTCTAAACAGGACCAAACATGGGCATGTAATGAGGGAAAAGGATGGAAGGCGTGGAGGAGGAGGGGGTAGGGGGGGTAAGTGGAGATAGAGTTGCCAAGGAAGTCCGCTAGGGCAGCAGTGCTCGTAGCTCGAGGCATCGAACTAACGACAGTCTGGTTTTTCGTCAACATCAAGTGTTCAAGGGTTCAGACGTCTGTTAAAACTGCCACGCCTTCGCTACCGCCATACTTGCAGAATAGTTTGTCGAAGCATGGTGTTTGTATCCGGGAACATCCACTTAATGTAAGTAGAACACAAATGATATTATTGCAGAATATATATGTTTTGATTCTCTTCTTTGGATTCTTTTATTTCAGTTTAGTATTTTGTGCAGATTACGGTTTGTAGATGTCATTTTACTTGAGTGACATGCTACAGCATTTGTATGGAAGAAAAGTGTGAAACTATTTAAGGAAAAACCACCCTCAGTAGACCTGACCGGGATTCAAACTCTTATATCATCAGCAGCAAGCCAGTCTTAACATGAGACTATTTGGCTACCGGAGCGGGCAGAGCTCCTATTGATAACATTGGTTGTTATGAACTAATTGACTCTTCCTTTGTCGACGATTGTAAACTTTGTGATGCTGGTTTAAGTTGGGAGTGTGACCCACCTCGGTGTCTGCATGGTCTAACGCGCTAATCTCGTGTTGGGCTAGACTGCCAAAGACGGGGAGATCGTGGTTCGATCCCTGTCGGATTCACTGAGGTTTTTTTCCTAAATGGTTTTCCACTCTCCCTCCACGCAAATTATGGTGCACTTCCTATAAATTAAGCTTTCCTAATTCCTAACCCATTAGTGTAATTATTATACAGGCGTATAACCTGAACGGTTAGTAAGATGTAGCACTAAAACAAAAGTTATACTAGTATCACGTTAGAATGTAATAATACAATCAAAATATTTGGGAGATTTATTTTAAATTATGTTTATCTGCGAATAGATGTAAGCTAGCGTGTGCTGCCAATTTTCTACAACAATTACTTTCTTGAAATATCATGACATGCACAAAAGTTATTAAATACTTTCTTATATTCAAATGTCAAGTCATTGTGTATATATATATATATCTATCACTTAAATCAATACTGATGAAATAACATTCTAATAATATTATATTAAAATATAAATGTTGACCTCAAAATAAATGTTTGTGTATTTTCTAAATGGTTCTTTCTACCACATTATTATTATTATTATTATAAGTCAATATTCCAGATATACGAATGATCTTATTTTTATCGAAAAGTTGGTTGTAGACGTATCTTTGACGTCAAAACTTATGCCCCTCTCCCGCCCCTCAAACATATTTACGGCAGTTTTGATAGAAAATGTTATCCAATCTTTTCCCGGTAGGAGCGCTCAACTCGATGCGAGAAGTCACCAAGACACGGAGAGATACAATCTCTGAATTAAGACTCCGCCCCGGGGCTAGCGGTGTACCACGTTTATCCAGTGGTTTAAATTGAAAATCTCCTCCCCCTACCTCCAACCTTTTTTCTCTCTCTCTCTTTCTCTCTCTGTCGAGTTAGGCGTCGCTTCTATCGCCGCTCCAAATTGAAACCGAGATGGAAGTCAATTGGACATTATGTAAATTTCGCTGCTGTCTGCCGCGAATCAAAAGCTAATTCAACCCGCCCGGGGCTTCGTCCCCAAACTCGCCTGGTAAACAGTGGGAACCGAGGAACTGTCACAAATTGGAGCTAACTCAAAGGAAAAGGAGTATGAGGGAGAGGAAAGTGTCAGCTTTTGAAATAATAGAGCAATAAAGCTACATCAAGGGAAAAAGGAAAGAAAGCGGATTAGTAGATTTTGTAGACTAGTTATTAATTTGTTTTGGCGCGGTGTGATAGATACATGGTTGCGGCGAGGGAGTCACATGCGCAAAAGAGTGCTTTTGTTTTATTTTCATCTTTCACGGCAAATATAAGAAATACAAGATAATTTACATCTTTATATTCCCTCTATCGTTTTGTTGTTTCATGCACGGCATCCTTATATCCATTCAAGCTGTTAGTGTATTTATACTAATAAGGACGGGAAGAGAACGATATAAATTAGAGTAAATGCATACGAATTTGCACTAAGGGCGAATGGGAAACCATCGAGAGAAAAAAACCCACCTACGGTTCCGATCAAGCTATCGCAGACAAAATAAATGACCCATCTCGAGAACACAAGATGCTTAAAAAGTCTTGTCAGAAAGAATATTCCGACTTGAATATCTTCACGTATACTTACTTACACAAAGAAAAATAACAAAGCAAACATTTTAAAAAAAACTTTTGAGGTGTAGACTACCATAAAACTGCTAGTTCAATGTTTATTTTTTGATTCAACATTTTTTATTTTATTAGTTATATAAAACCATCATTTTCCCTCTACCCTCCTTCCATCTAATTTAACATTTTACAATCGGTGCAAAAAATTATAAAAACTTGTCTCTACAAAGAGAAGGAGGGCTTCAAAATACCTGAAGTCAGCCCTGGCCACAGCCAAGGTATCCACCAGATCCACAACCTCCAAGTTAAAATGGCTGCGCTCTTTGAGAGAGCTTTAAATCCGTCAACACGGGGTTCGCTACGTGCGATGAAAATATCGCTATCAAGCAGGTATTAAAAAAAAAAGAGTTCACTTTAAAGATGGTTTTACTAAAGAAAGACAAACATTTCCTTCTAGTATCAATAAGCCGGCTTTCACAATTATAAGTTCAGTTAGCGGTTCCACCCTCTCCCCATAAGCCAACCCCGCCTCCCCCAACGAGACAACTTTAGGTCCTTCGTCCACCTAGAAGACAGAAACCAAGCGATTAATCTCTCACGACCAAGCAACCATTCACACAGGCACTCTTCCACTGAGGAGACTACGACTTTAGCGCTCGGCGATGTATCGTAAGGAGACCAAGCATGTTGGTCACAAGGCTCTAAACTAGTTGCTGCGTCGTTGCGCTAGTCGTTGCGGCGTCTACTTGTGGAGTTGCGTGCAGTGTGTTTTATTTCCATTTGTGCAAGACTAAGATTCGATCTTTTCGCGTTTTTCCTGCAAGTTTTCTCTTGTGGGTTACTGCTTTATGGTAGTTTGTATTCTTTTTCCTGATAGTTGGACCCACAAGTCGTTCAAGCTCTTTAAAAGTTTCCATTATTCTCATCCTATACGTTTGAACGCCCCCCTCCGCCCCCAAATCAGGATGAACCCTAAATTGTTTCCGGGCCTTTTTACGAGCTTTTAAGTACATGTAACCAACAACCAGCTCCTCATCAGAAGAAGATATTCTCGCGACTGATAGAAAATAGGTTTATTGCGTGGACGAGAAACTGGGCAAGTGACCAGCAGTTTACCCGCGATGTATCGCGTCACGTTGGTTTTATCGGTGGACGAACTGCGCATGAATCGCCAGATGTGTTTGGGACTGTGAGGTCAATAGAAGATTGTATGTTACTGTACATGCTAATTATGTTGGTTGTATTGTATAATACATCGCATGCAAGTATTCTATATCCTTTACTTAGTCCCAATACACATTGTTTTAGCTTAAGAATATTAGATTTTAGGAAGGGAATAAAATTAATAAAGTTGTTAAACTTGGCATATATAATTGTGAAAGCAATTAATATAACATCTAGACAATACTGGAGCCTTCTAGGGGAGCTCCGTCCTCCATATTGGCCACCAAAGTATAATTCACAATTAATTTTCTATAAATTAGTGGTGATATAATTTATTTGGTTATAATGTGTGGATGGGGGAATCCGGGTAGGAGGTGGGAGTGAGGAAAAAAGTTGTTTTTGAGGGGCTTGGTTCACCAAGTTAAAGAAGGACTGGGGACAATTTCCCAACCAATTTTTGGAAAATGCCTCTACATTTTATTTGGAATGATTCTTCTTAGGAAAATCCTAAAAAACCAAATGCCTCTGGAAGCTATTTTATGTGGTGGTAAACGTCTGTATCTCTTTTGAAAATTAGATTGCTCTAGAAACTATTTAGAATGCTAGATCACTGGTAGTTTTTATATTTGGAGACTTCGAGAAGTTATTTAGAATGGTCCTCTGACTATAGCGAGGATTGTAACCTCTCCCACCTTGACTGGGCGAATCGAGAACTCCCAGCAGGCAGTGCCAATCCAACAAATGTGGCGAGGATTGTAACCTCTCCCACCTTGACTGGGCGAATTGAGAACTCCCGGAAGACAGTGCCAATCCAACAACTGTGGCGAGGATTGTAGCCTCTCCCTTCTTGACTGGGTGGGTCGAGGACTCCCATCAGACAGTGCTACTCCAACAACTGTGGCAAGGATCTTAGCCTCTCCCTTCTTGACTGGGCGGGTCGAGGACTCCCAGAAGACAGTACCAATCCAACAACTGTGGCGAGGATTGTAGCCTCTCCCTTCTTGACTGGGCGGGTCGAGGACTCCCAGCAGACAGTGCTACTCCAACAACTGTGGCGAGGATTGTAGCCTCTCCCTTCTTGACTGGGCGGGTCGAGGACTCCCAGCAGACAGTGCCAATCCAATAACTGTGGCGAGGATTGTAGCCCCTCCCTTCTTGACTGGGTGGGTCGAGGACTCCCAGCAGACAGTGCCAATCCAACAACTGTGGCGAGGATTGTAGCCTCTCCCTTCTTGACTGGGCGGGTCGAGGACTCCCATCAGACAGTGCCAATCCAACAACTGTGGCGGGGATTGTCGCCTCTCCCTTCTTGACTGGGCGGGTCGAGGACTCCCAGCAGGCAGTGTCAATCCAACAACTGTGGCGAGGATTGTAGCCTCTCCCTTCTTGACTGGGTGGGTCGAGGACTCCCATCAGACAGTGCTACTCCAACAACTGTGGCAAGGATCTTAGCCTCTCCCTTCTTGACTGGGCGGGTCGAGGACTCCCAGAAGACAGTACCAATCCAACAACTGTGGCGAGGATTGTAGCCTCTCCCTTCTTGACTGGGCGGGTCGAGGACTCCCAGCAGACAGTGCCAATCCAACAACTGTGGCGAGGATTGTAGCCTCTCCCTTCTTGACTGGGCGGGTCGAGGACTCCCAGCAGGCAGTGTCAATCCAACAACTGTGGCGAGGATTGTAGCCTCTCCCTTCTTGACTGGGCGGGTCGAGGACTCCCAGAAGACAGTACCAATCCAACAACTGTGGCGAGGATTGTAGCCTCTCCCTTCTTGACTGGGCGGGTCGAGGACTCCCAGCAGACAGTGCTAACTCCAACAACTGTGGCGAGGATTGTAGCCTCTCCCTTCTTGACTGGGCGGGTCGAGGACTCCCAGCAGACAGTGCCAATCCAATAACTGTGGCGAGGATTGTAGCCCCTCCCTTCTTGACTGGGTGGGTCGAGGACTCCCAGCAGACAGTGCCAATCCAACAACTGTGGCGAGGATTGTAGCCTCTCCCTTCTTGACTGGGCGGGTCGAGGACTCCCATCAGACAGTGCCAATCCAACAACTGTGGCGGGGATTGTCGCCTCTCCCTTCTTGACTGGGCGGGTCGAGGACTCCCAGCAGGCAGTGTCAATCCAACAACTGTGGCGAGGATTGTAGCCTCTCCCTTCTTGACTGGGCGGGTCGAGGACTCCCATCAGACAGTGCCAATCCAACAACTGTGGCGGGGATTGTCGCCTCTCCCTTCTTGACTGGGCGGGTCGAGGACTCCCAGAAGACAGTACCAATCCAACAACTGTGGCGAGGATTGTAGCCTATCCCTTCTTGACTGGGTGGGTCGAGGACTCCCAGCAGACAGTGCTACTCCAACAACTGTGGCGAGGATTGTAGCCTCTCCCTTCTTGACTGGGCGGGTCGAGGACTCCCATCAGACAGTGCCAATCCAAAACTGTGGCGAGGATTGTAGCCTCTCCCTTCTTGACTGGGCGGGTCGAGGACTCCCAGCAGGCAGTGCCAATCATTCACGCAGTCTGCTAACGAGACGATGGACGACGAAAAATTCTGCCCACTTGAGCATGTACGCTCGCCTGGGGTTCGGCGTGGGGGGACGACGAAATTTTGATCCGTGCAGACAACCACAGGAACATCACGTTCCAGCTGGTACACCGCCAGACAGTGCAGTGGTGGGTCGTGGAGTGTTTGTTGCCAGGTTAAGCAGCGTTAGGTTATATAGTATCTGTGATATTTGTTCCCATCACCCATTAAATAAAATACTCACTGTCCAGGTATTATTTCCCCACTTTAGAGGCCAAATAGTTTAATGTTACTCTCACAATAGACTGGACTTCCGAGATCACGGTTCGAATTCCGGCTGATGGAACTGAAGCTGTTTTTTTCCTTAACTTCTTTCCGAGCGCTTTCCACTTGGATGTGGGTAAATTTCTTCAAAGTTCAACCTTCCTCATCCTTAGCACTCTAGAGTAATTATTTCATACGCGTGTAGCCCAAACGGATACTAAGACGCGGTGACAAAAAATAAAATGATAAGTAAGCTTGTACATATAATTATAAATACTTTCTCATGTGAGGTATGTAGAACAGAACTCATGTATGAACTATTAAATGAGAAGTGAGGTAAAGAAGATACATCACATAATATACCGTTTTAACACTCCGCGTACCCTGACAAACACTCCACGACACGCCATTGGTCACGTGAGGAGTATTTCGTCGGTACAACATCAACAACTCTTGGCCGCGAGACTAAAGACGAAACGGACAATCTCTTATATTAGCCAGTCATTCGGGAGCGAAATTAGGCGATAAGACTTTTCAACAACTCTTGGCCGCGGGACTAAAGACGAAACGGACAATCTCTTATATTAGCCAGTCAGTCGAGAGCGAAATTAGGCGATAAGACTTTTCAACAACTCTTGGCCGCGGGACTAAAGACGAAACGGACAATCTCTTATATTAGCCAGTCAGTCGAGAGCGAAATTAGGCGATAAGACTTTTCAACAACTCTTGGCCGCGGGACTAAAGACGAAACGGACAATCTCTTATATTAGCCAGTCAGTCGAGAGCGAAATTAGGCGATCAGACTTTTCAACAACTCTTGGCCGCGAGACTAAAGACGAAACGGACAATCTCCTATATTGGCCAGTCAGTCGAGAGCGAAATTAGGCGATCAGACTTTTCAACTACCCTTTTGATGGGAGGTTTAACTCAAGTTACTTTAGTGTCACTCGTTTTAAAGTCCGCTTAGATCAGGGGTCGGCAACTCGTCGATCTCGGGGTGATTTTCAGTCAAAACACCCGCCTCGGTGGCGTAGTTAGCTGATGCGCTGGATTCGTGTTGAGCTAGACTGTCGAGTACAGGGAGATCGAGGTTCTAATCTCGCTCGAGTGAATTGAGGTGATTTTTCCTAAATAGTTTTACACTCTCCCTCCACGCAAATCTGGGTTCACTTCCTCTATACTGTACCTCCTCAAGTCCTAACCTATTAGCGTAATTAGTACTTAAGCGTGTAGCCCAAACGGGTAGCAAGACTCGGTGCTAAGTATTATTATCATTATTGTAAGAAAACTATAAATCGTCCTTAAAAAAAAGTCGACCTTCGAACCTTTTAAACTCTCAAATATATCGATTACTTTCAAATAATATTTGAGTGTGATCAGAATAACCTTGATGTCGGTCACAATTGGTGGTAATATTATAAGAAAATGAAATTTTTTTTTCTTCTAGAAAGCAGGCGACATAAGTATTTTAAGAGGGTAGTTATAATCATTGATCCCCCAAGCTTCCCCTTTTATATGTACAGTACTTATTTGAATAGCTTTTATATCTTCCATATTTGAGGAAATATTTAATTTCAGGAATAAAATCTACAAGCTGTATTTAAAAAAAAAGAAAGGAAAAGTAGATTATAGAAACTATGGGCGATTGTGGGACCTTTTTATATGTTTGTATATCGATCGTGGCCCGGAAAGTTTGCCAAACTCTGGCTTAGACTATTCACATGTTACGTTGACTCACCTAAGGATACAAGATGGTAGGAATGAATTACAAGAAAATAACTAAGCCCAGCCAGAAGAAATGAAGAATCAATACCAGTCATTCCAAATACTATTGGGACTCAAATACTAATTAGCACTATAGCGCTTATAATAGTAATTATAATAATAATATTGCGCGTCTATGCTACATCATTCGTAGCCCAGTAGTAGAAATACTATCCAGTATTCATGTTCCATTGCCCAGGGGACGCCCGAATATACTAATCGTATATCCTTTCCGTGGAGGCTCTTTCCATGTCCCGATGAGATGAGATGATGGTGATAGTGAGTAAGAGGGTGTGGAACCAGTGTAATAACTCACAACCTAACTTAAGCCGAATTAACCAGACCCTGGTGACAGTTGGGATAATTCCACTTTCGAGAAAAATATCCAAGGTAACAGAAGGAATTCGAACCCGGGGCCACTAGGTTCGTTGCCAGGTTCACCGACCACTACAACATGGGGGCCGGTTATTATAGTACTGACGTCAGGTGACCTGGTGGTCTAGGTGTAAGGTATCTGACTTCTGTGCTGGCGGCCGGGGTTCAATCCTCGGTCCTGGCACAGATTTATCTGATTGCCAAACCCTTCCTTCCCCTCTGACAATACGTGTATTAATCACAACTTGTGAATGTGGGGAATACCAGGCCTCCACCGTGGTTCGGATTCCACGTTAAACTGTAGGTCCTTCATTTAATCTCACAATCACCCTACCATTACACATTAGCGTAAGTGCGTACAACCCGAACGGGTAGTAAGACGTGGTGCTAATAATAATAATATAGTACTGACGCATAGCTGTTATAATTATTACAGGTCATCTATTAAACTACGTAGGTTACCATTTTTTCTTACGTTTATTTTTAATGTAGCACTAAGTAGATGTATTTTCCTGACTCCTTTCCTACCTTACACCCGTGTTACGTAGTTTTCACATCAAGAATGAATGTGATATTGTGAAACTAAAAGGGGGACTTAGATATTTTAGTACTACTGAGGATAGAATTATCTATAAGTATATTTATCAACGTTAATGACAAATAGGCCTATTGATAATAATAATAGTAATAATTTTTCGACATTATAATTTAAAAATAAGATACTGTATGTGTTATGTAACACTGTGATGCACCCCACCATGTAACACCGTGTAGAAATTAGAGCATCCCCCTCTTAATGGCTTTATGTGTCTCAGAGATACCCCCTTACTGTATTTATAGACTAAGGTTATAATTTAGTTAGAATATAGAAATGTAATAAAAAATAATGTAATCAATAGCTCTAATCTAAAACGGTGATACATCAAATAAAGATCACACCAATTTTTTGATCATAGTGCCACTTTTGATTAATATTTATAAAAAGGTGGGTCCAGCGACTTTTTAAAACTACAAGATATTCACTGTCACGAACACGTGTCCCCCCACATGATTCCTTTATAACCTGGAGCTCTAGTTAATTTCTCTATTCATCATAGGCTAACACGCAACTGGTTTCCGGTCTGATTATATTAATTTGTTAAGCAACTATGAATTAATATATATTCTAATATTAACTAAATTCATCGAATCAAATCTAGGATCCATTTAGATTTAAAATTTCGAATAAAATCTGAATTTTTCCAATATTAAGATTTTAAACTTTGAATCGAATACAAATCTTAGTAAGATTCCGATTCCGATTCGAAATTTCACACAGGTTTAACTGGGTTTTTTCCTAAATGTTTTTCCATTCTCCCTCCACGTAAATGTGGGTACACTTCTTTTAAATTCAAACTTACTCATTCCTAATACATTAGCCTAAAGGGCTAATGGAACGTAGTAACAACACACAAAAAATCCCTGCCCTATTCGGGTAAGTATGTGGATAACTGGGATGTGTTTTAAATGAGATGCAAACAAAAAATAACAGGTCTACATTCTCTTTTACTCAATATAATATAGCCTTAAGCTACGACAATTTAATCCTAGAACCAAAATACAGGTCAATCATGACAGAAACCTTATTGACGGTTACAAAAGTTACTAAAACAATTTTCACACATTTATGCTTCAAATAACGCGATCTTTAGCTAAAGCTTTTATTATTATAATATTAATACCAATAAAATAATGTTTATAGTAATGTAGTAAAATGTTATCATTGTTAGCCACAAATTAAAATTGCTATTAAAGTTTCTTCTTAGTAAAATCCTACTAATAGCTGTGCATGTGACGTGGTTTACTAGTATGTGTTGAGGGAACTCTAATGATCAAGGCGCTCAATGGCTCGGACTTCTATTTTGGGTCAACCAAGTCGTTTCACTCGTTTTGAAAGTCGTATTTACAAATCCATGCTTAATTTTTGAATTTTTATTTATTATTTGCTTTATCTTAATATATTATTTAGTGTCAATATATTAGTCTCGTCTCCTCATAGCCATGGTGACTTTACCTTGCTTTACCTTGTTGATAAAGCTGCAGATGGTCACACAAAAATGACACCAGGGCGTGTGACCTTAGTCAAAATTGAGGAGTGATAGTTATAGTTTTACAGAAGTGGCCAAACTTTTTGATCTAGGAATCTACTCCAGAGAAGGAAAATCCTTTGTGATCTACTACGAAACTATAGGCTTAAATAATTGTTTGTTTCATTTGTAAAAAAAAAAGTAAGTAGTAGTTTAATAGTAAAATAATTATATTGTATATAAAACTTATAGTAATTTCACAAACTGAGTTTTTTCATCACGCCACATAATATATGTAATTTCCATGAAAACCATATTTTCTCATTAAATACTTGACTTTGAAGGTGATGTACGACGCCGCATAATCTAAGGATAGTGTTGAATTATATTGTTCATAATTACCCTGATATAAACAAAGGCAGGTTTGTAAATGCTCATCAATCAAAAGGCTTAGATATTTCGATTTTCTAATGTTGATTTGAGAGAAATCTGCAACCTGTCCGTTTCATTTTATTTTTCTCACTCTTTTTTTAAGAGAATAACCCGAACGGGTAATAAGCCGCAGTGCTAAAAAATAATTATTTTTAATCGATCAGTCAGGTAATCAAACCAGTGGCCGTGGTCAACCGGTAGATCTCGATCAATTGTTTGGCCACCGAGTGTAATGTATACGGACATTTTGAGTTTACTCGTCTGTGTGTTTGTTCACTTTAGTTTCAATGGACTCCCACAAAAAATAGATTCCAGGTTATTTATTTACCATATAGCGAAAATTAAAATAAACTAATTCAAAGTTAGAAATTTTTGAACCTGCCTAGAATCAAACCCTTGAATCAATAGATATAAGTTAATTACTTACTCATCAGTTGATTATTAATTGCGATCCAACTCTTAAAGACACTAAACTATGTTTATATGATGTAGTTATTAAAATTAAAATAAATTTTGTTTTTTGTTTATACCGGGATAAATATATTTTTTTAATTCAATAGAAATAAATTTTTAATAATTTGATATATTATTAATGCTTAGTAAAGTATGTAAGGCTACTTATTAATTAAAATGCGTTTTTTGTTCATATTGATATTAGATTTTATTCGTTTGTATTTTTGTGTAAAATTCGGTCGATTTACACCATATTGTTTTTACTACTTATTCTAACCTGTTTTTAAACATTTGACAAATTTACTTTTTCAGCTTTTCTTATAACCTTAGATTTGAAACAACTTCTCGACAAATAGCGAAATAATCATCTAAGTAATTGTCTTAAAAAAAATAATTTGTTGAAATGAAATTTCTGTTGGAAATCAATTACAAAATAGAGTCATAAAATAAAAATTATTGAAGAACTAGACTTCTAAAGGAGATGAAAATAATTGAAAAATATTTCAATTCATCTGAAGACAATGACGGTGTCACTAAATAAAAACTCCATGAGTTATTACAAAAATACATTCTCACGTTTTCAAGTGTGTACTAATTTTCAAATATAGGCTAGTTATTATGATTGTTGTGTTTTTACTTTCTAATTTAGAGAAAGTGTTAAAATCGTTATCTTTTATGATATCAAAATGATGATGGATCTTAACTTTTTATGTGGCCTGACTTAAAATGCGGCTGTCTATTTATTTCTAGAACTACAGCCAAACCGGATTAGTGGATTTCGATCAAATTTGATATTTAGAAACTTAAAAAAAAAAATAACCTCGTTTTAATACCTGTTCAGGTTATACGCATAGGTGGTAATTACTCTAACGTGGTAGGGATGAGGAAGGAAGCATTTTAGAGGAAATATACACGTATTTGCCTAGAAGGATAGTGTGAAAACAATATAGGGTAAAAACACCCTCAGTAGTCCCTATCGGGACTCAAACCCCAATCTCCCAATTTTCAGCAGACTAGAATAAAACGACAGTGACGCCTTAAACTATTCGGCCACATAAGCCGGGGCTATTTAGCTGTTATATGGTCAAACTTCAATGCAAAATCGTGATTTTTATTTTAGCCTTAAAGCTATGAATTATTTTTGAAAATGTCTTTAACGATTTTATTCAAAAAGAATATATGGGTGTTATTTTACATATGCTACATGTTAAAGGTAAGGGTAGTTTGCTGGTGACTGATTTTATTTTATTTGAAATATTTTGAAAATGGCTTCAAAAGTTTTGCTTAAGGTGCGACAAAAGGGAACGCAAGTATTTTTACACTTTTTATAGAATATAATTTTTTTGGCCAAAATAAATCAAATATTTCTCCAGTTATAACATATAATTTAGTTTTCTGCATATGATTATATCAACAGATCTTGAATATCTGTCAAGAGTGTCCTGGAATTATGTCAAAACTTTTTAAATAAAGAGAAAAAGTTTTGACAAAATTCCAGGACACCCTTGACAGATATTCAAGATCTGTTGATATTAGCTTGTGCAGAAAACTAAGCTCTATGTTGCTACTGGAGAAATATTTGATTTATTTTGGCCAAAGAAATGTAATGTTATAGAAACAGTAAAATTACTCACGTTGCCTTATGCCACACCTTATAATTGGCATCTTGGTTGTGTTTTACACATTAAGAATTCGTTTAGGTATTTTCTAAAAAGATTTATTTGAGATTATTTACCTGATTATCTTAGGCCTACTTAGTTTTGAAAATTAAATTTTTTTTAATGATGGCTACAACAATTTTGTTTAGCATTTACATCAAAATAGTAGCTCGTGTGACTATCAAAATAACCTAATATGTTTAAAATAAATAAGTTATAGTCCCTAAGGGTAGGCCTACTAGCATTAATCAGTTTCAAAAACCAATTAATGGGCGGATAAAAATTGATTGAGCTCAAAATTGTTAGGGGTAATTATATTGATAAGCTATTCTTATTTATGTGATGTTTGTTGGAGATATATTTTATTTTCCCATCTTATTACTGTTTCCAGCTGGATCAGACTGGATCAGTTTTTTTATTCACTTTATTTATTTTCCACTACCGGTTTGCTAGTCCAATCGTGGCATCTTACGCCTTTGAATTTAACTTAAGGCTAGGACAGGCACAACATCCAGTCCCCAGGCATTAATCCATCAAAGAAAGAATAAACCCACATTTCACAAATGATAAATGTTTCGGTCATACTGGGAATCGAACCCGGGTCCATTAGCTCAGTACCAGACACGCTACCGACTGACCTAAGGTGTCGAATTAATTAGGGTTATAAACTTATGTTAGATTAATACCTAAAAATTGCTGCGCTATTATAAATTATCTTAAATTCAAACATAAAATCGAAAGATAAATAAAAATTAAACACATTCTTGATATTTTTATTTTATTTTTTAAAATTATTTGATAATAAGAATGTAAATTGTTGTTTTTGAATGGATTATCCTCGCATCCTAACCGACGTAGAACACAAAACAAACAATATTGTAATAGTGCTAATTTGATCCGACCGCACTTAACCGCCCCAACTTGTCTCCCGACTCAAAAGCCTATTATCCCTCCCTGAGTAGATTGTTTGCCCCGATGACTCACTCCACCTTGATATCGTTTCCCCTCTTCTTTCAAGAAGATAATCTTTTGGTCCAGAGAACGTCTACCTCATCCTCTCGCCGATAAGGAGTCAGTGCGCAGGTCAACGTTCAACTCCGCCAATAGCACGCGGCCATTTCTAAACCTTCCACCCGTCCCCACTCATCACCTTGATTATACCATAAGGGCTATGATACTTAGGAAGGGAGGGGGGATGAGAAGAAGGGGACGATTCTAACCAATGAGAAACCGCACGGAGAGAGAATGGTGACCAATCAACGACCGTTTCCAGGCGGTTCCCCAACTAAATGCTCAGCGCCGTAGTCGTCAGGAAATGAGAGGAAAATATAGGTTCGGTTCAAGGGTAATAATAGCTCTCGGGTTTTGTCAGCTCGCCTGAGGTGAAATGACGCAGGGCGAGTGGAGGAGGGTGGAGGAAGGGATGGTGTGGAGGGTAGTCCCCGCGGTCGGCGCGTGTTCACGGTGATTGACGGCACAGAGATGCAACATACCAAGTCGTTTCTTATCAAGGACCTTCTAGGAGACGTCCTCGCGGGCCGCGCAGGTGAGTAACCGTTTTGTCACGCAATAAGAACATTATCAGAAGAAAACAACTACGGATGGATCGAATCCTACATTTTATTTTGAATCTCTGATCAACATTTGAATCCTCAAAACTTTAAAAATGTAGCCTTCAATTTTAGTTGAGTGAAAATTTTTAAAATTGAGTTTAAAAACTGTTGTTTAAGCCTTGATTTTGTTTGCTATGTCAATTATGTCTTAAACAACAAAGATAAAACTTTTTTAGTAAGTTTTTAGCACCAGTTCTTACTACCTGTTTGGATTATAGCTTATGTACTAATTACGTTAGTGGTTTTAGGGATGAGGAAGGTTATATTTCAGGGAAGTATACCCTCATTTGCGTGGAATTAGGGTGGAAAACAATTTTGGTAAAACCACCCTCAGCACACCCGAGTGAGGCTTGAACCTCAAACTCCTCGTTATCGGCAGTCTAATGTACTGCGATAGTAGTGCCTTAAACCATGCGGCCACCGAATCGGGTTTTAATAAATCAATTAATATAATGAGATTCTACATGAGTAAAATGTAATTTTTACATTCATTTGGAGGAGTCAAACTAAATATGGTCTATAGTAGAAAAAACTTCCTTTTAAATGTTTGTTGTTTTTCTTCATCATAGATGATGATCACAATGTTTTAATACTCAACCCATCTTATATTATAACTTATTTTTATTTTTTGACACATGTAGGCTATAAATACTTCCATTAAATATAGTGATTAATTTTATATAAATTAACGTATAAAAATGTGTATGTGAATTCTGTTGCAAGCCTCCCCGGTTTCCCCTACACTTTTGTACCTTTTTGTGATTGGGTTATCCTACCAATTACACAAGTCTATATAATTCCTTTCACCAACTGATTAAAATTGTATTTTCAAATTAAATACTCTATTGAATTCGAGATACTTATATTTTAGGATTTTACGAGTATAAAATCTCTCAAATACCTTAAGATTTGAGGGGTTCGATAAATAGAGAATTTGATCGTAAAAAAGGAAATCCCAATTGAATCGATGATCGTAGAAAGGGAAGTCCGCCGTTACACATTTGGAGAAGAGCACACTATAGTCCAAGTTTCATAGGAAGGGTCGTTTAGAAAATACAAATTTTTTATGAGATAATGTTGATAAAATCTTACAAAATTATGTAGGCCTATGTTATTTTATAGGTATTGGTACTAAAATGTATGCTTAAATTAATTTATCCTATATGAACTTAACATTTCTTTATCAAACCCACCGATTCCCAAACTTTTTGTTTAAAGGAACCCTTAAAATATTTCTTAAAATCTGTCCGACACGTATCAGGTTTGACAGGGGAAAATGACAAAATATAGGCCTACGTGTAAATCAGTAGAGTTGGTAAATAGTTACTAACTCATTCGTTCGAATAAAATATTTCAAGCCTATTTATATGTCTTTCGGTACTTGAACTCGGAATATCAAAATTCTTACTAGCCTAACTTTTTAACATTAATACGGGCACTTTTTTCTTTCATCTTGTTCTGATACACGAGTCCTCTTTAAAAAAAATCCACAGTGTCCAAAAATTATGCGCAGTCCAATTTAAAAAAAAAAGCAAGATTTTGCAAATTTTCGTGGAACCCTGGTTAAGAATCACTGATCTAATCCAAACATATTTAATTCATATTTATCTATCCTAAATAATGCGCGTAAATGCACGTTTGGATTGAGATTTGTTCATATTGCTATTTTAATTTCTACTTTGGGCAGGTAATTAGTAGGTTTATTCTATTACTGATGGCCTGTCAACCAGGAAATTCTATAAAAATCA
Source organism: Timema cristinae (assembly GCA_039000515.1). Taxonomy (NCBI): domain Eukaryota; kingdom Metazoa; phylum Arthropoda; class Insecta; order Phasmatodea; family Timematidae; genus Timema; species Timema cristinae. The sequence continues at coordinate 18,852,120 of JBCFYV010000024.1, read as the reverse complement.
ATACAGTAACCGTCAACCTCAGTGGTATTGGGGTAAATCACTAGCCTCTTCGTGGATTTGAAACACATCTAGGATTGACGGATTTTTCTTGAGCAAAAAAAAAAAAAAAACCGTAAAACTAGTTATTTCGAAGGGGAAGTAAAGACGTTGATCTCATTGTCAGTTGTGCCATGTAAAAGAAACCTGTAAGGTATATGAAAACACCTTTCCCGGCAAAATTGTTAGGCCCTTTCACTCTCGCTCATAGAAATTCGTGTGTGTTGATATAATCAGTCAGTTCAGAAAGTGTACGTTACGTAATTAGTACATAAGCATACTTATAACTTGAACGAGTAGTAAGAGGCAGTGCTAAAATAATCAATAGGCCTACCGTAGCCTATTTGTTTATAAGAAGGAATCCAACTTTGCAGTTAGGCATATATACTATCTTGTTTACTTTATTATCATTATTATTATTATTATTATTATTATTATTTGGTGTTCTGTCTTACGACAGGTCCATTTCTTTTGTCAGTGAACTCAGACCGCCAAAGCACCCTGTCTTCTGCCCCTCCTTCAGATCCTAGAATTTTCTTCTTTCCTTCAAGTCATCTAATATTTAAATACTCCTTCTTAAGCTCCTATTTACTTCAACCGTTGCCTTTTATGATGTGCAGAAGACAGTTTCTCCTAAGGATGTGTCCAATTCAGTTTTTCTTTGTATCAAAGAATCACATCCAAAATGGTTCTCTTTTCATCATCTCTTCTTAGGATTTTTTCATTTGACACCCTGTAAGTTATGTCCACACCTGATATTCTTAAGTCTTCTCCAGCACCACATTTCAAAGTTCTCTAAGTATTTCTTTTCCCTCTTCCTAAGAGTCAAAGTTTCTGCTTCATACAGTGTGATCCTCTAAATGTATACACTCAACTTGCTGGTTAGCAGTAACCTATTCTTTTGAAATTTTCCTTGACCATGGTGATCCTCGACTTAATTTCCTTGGCGCAGTAGACATTATTTGTCAGTAGACTTCCTAGGTACTTGAACTGTGCTATGTTTTCCAACTTCTTGTTTACAATTTTAATTTTCAACGGCTCTACATTTATTGAAATCACCATCACTTTGAGTTATCAATTTTGATCTCCATACCATATCATCTCCCTATCTCCACCAGCTGGTCCATCATTTCCTGCAAATCTTCTTTATTTTTGGCCAGCAGTGCTAGATCATCTGCATATTTTATTGTGTTGATGAGTTTGTAAGGCTTGAACTAAAATTAATATAAATGTGGATTCAATGTGTAAGCTGTTTTGATTAAAGATGGGTCGAATCTACTATTTTACAAATCCAAATCTCGAATCCGAATCTACATTTTACACATGAGTCCCGAATTTCAAATTTAAACTAAATCTTGCAATAAAATGGTGAGCATTGAAGGAAATATAAATATAATAGGTATTTTAGAAAATAGAAACAGTAGCTAGTTTATGTTTGTTTGTACAATGCATAAGTTAAAGGTTTGGGGTCTGGCTGCTAAGTTTGTCCTTTAGGCCTATTTATGTTGAGGCTGAACCCAAAATAGCCAATATTAAAGTTCTAAAACAAATTCCTATTAAAATGTTGAATTCATTTACTTATTTTTTTGAATCTTGAATCCAATATTTTCTTGACTCCTCGAATCTTGAATTTCCTTAAGGCCTCAAAGGTGACAGCCCTTGTTTTACTGACAAAAGCACCCTTTTTGGGGCGTAGAGTTTAACTTAATAGATACCTACTTCTACTAAATAGTAAAATTTAAAATATGAGCAATACATTTTCTAATTTGTTACTTAAATCCTTTTACTAGCCCATAAGTATTGGTAGTATTTATTATTCTTGCAGCTATAAGTTTAACATGTGTCACCAGATATGTAAATTTTAAACCTTCATCTGATATTATAAAAGGACAACCTAGAGTTTATTTAATTGCTGGGTTGGATAAAGAAATGTTAAGTTCATATAGGAAGGAATTAATTTAAGAGTTTGTGAGTACCAAGTGTGGTTAGAATAAGATGGAGCTAATATTGCTCTTCATGGACGTTGGTACGTTTTTGATCCAGGGGAAAAATTTACGTTATATCCAGGTTTATTTGAATTCTTTAAGATATTGATTTTAGTAAATTATAATTGGTCAATAAATCTTTTAAAATCCTACGAGTAAATATGACAAAACCATATCGGAGTCTAGAGTGAAACATTTTTGCACAAAATATTACTATATTTGGATCACTAACCATTTATTATATTCGATTAGTCTAGGCCTTGAGCATTTTCAGTTTCATAATGTTACAACACTATTAAAATTTGTATTTAAAAACAAATAAACACTAGTCTCTATCCTTCCCCCCCGTTCCCACCGGACTAACGTGTCAGAATAATTTAATTATATGTTTCAAGTTGAGTATAGAAATTTGAAGATATTAGTTATAAATCCGCAATTATATCTTGTTATAAAAGTCCCTTGCTCCTTTAATTTTTGGTGGAAAAGTCCATCTATAAGTTTAATTTCTCGATATGTTTTGACATTTTTGATGTTATCTTCAGGAAAGTAGGCATACTATAAAGATATAAAAAATTTGAAAGCAATAAAGACGTTATAAAATAATAATATGAGAAATGTAAATTAAATGAGAAATACGTGAACTGACAAATTTGATAATTAATTTTTAACGTTAGCAAAAGAGATGAATTAAATTTAAAATATAAGAGATATAGTAAATTGAGGTTATAACACGCACGATATGGGATAAAGAATTTGAACTGTTAAAACTTAAGTAATGAGTAAGAAACAAAACTGTATCAATTATTACATAATTTTAAACTAAATAGCGTTGCGTAAAACTAGATATTTAAATAACTTATAAGATCTAATTTGGCAAAGAAGAAACAACTAAAATAACTTATACATTTCTGAAAGCATGGTATGAAATTGTTTATTAAATTCATATGGTTGGTAATCCTATTTTTTATTATCTTATAGCCAATAAATCTACACATAATATAATAGGTTATAGGCTACCAGTCACGTTTAAAATGTATCCCATGTAATTCATGTAGCCTACCATTCTTTTGTGCTCCGCTTTGCACGGTCAATTACTTCAAGAAAGATTTGTTTTTTATTACTTGCATCTACTGTTTGGGTACCTCGTCCCAAACCCCCACATGTAAAACCCCCCTTCCCATTCCAAAATTTAATTTCTAGGTACGTTTATTCGGATACTTACACTATATGGGAAAGTACTCTAATTCACGGGGAGGGCGGATGGACACTCACTAGGGCAAATTACCTGAATATGCCCGCCTACTAACTATGACCTCTTCGCTGCTGGATCAGACGACTTAGTCCAAAAGACCACTGATGCGATTAATATTTCGTTCTTTTGTGGTTTTTATTGCCTTAAAACTCAGTGTTCATTCATTCAAATTTTACAAATGATGACGTCTTTATTTATTCTGTCGGTATGTATGTTGTGGTACTGTTCTTGAAAATGTATGTACTATGTTTTCAAAACCACGACTAAAATAAATCTCTCCTGATTGTCAATACGACCCTTCAGGCCTTCAGGTGAATCAACAAATATTAAAAGTATATGGTGTGCAATGGGGATGTTTTTGCATCTGAATCTCAAACAAAATAGTTTTTTGTTTTTTTTTGTTCATTTGAGTATCTTTTTGCTTTCCTGAATCGACCGATTACACCAGCACATGACTTATAAGCTATACCCTGATTTTGATAGGAGTAACCGTTTAGAAAATACCTTTTTTGTGGTCAGTATTGCTAACGTTTTACTATATTTTTAATCCATTATTTAATAGGTATCTAAATTATCTAGCAAACGTAATAGTTGTAGATCATATTACTTGACGTATGAATATATTAAACCAATTTAGTAATTTCTGTGGCTGTCAGATATGAGATAGTGTTCTTACCACCACAAGATTCTACTATATTTTATATCTAGAACAGACACAACATCCAGAACCCCGGTAGTTAATTCACAACTGAGACAGAGGAACCCTGCATTGCATTAACTATACATTTTCCAACCATGCCGTGAATCGAACCCGGTACTCATAGCTTACTAAGCCGACACGCTACCGACTGATTTAATGTGTTGGACCAAACCATTATCCTAAGACACTAAATAAAGAGGATGAATTTCTACTAAATTAATATCCGCATCGGTGGTTGAATGGATATCCTGGATTGCAAATGATTGGGAGGTTGGGGTTTAAATCCCGGCAGTCTGTACCGAATGTAATTTTTAGAGGGATTGCCACATATAGCCAGGAAAATCTAAAAAATGAGAAATTTAAAAATAGGACTCAGAGAATTTGGGAGGGGGCTATAATTAGAAAAATAAAAACTTTTAGATGAGGTAGAAAATTAAATTTGGTGAGAAGGTAAAGGAACACTTTCAAATAATCATAAAAGTCTGAAAACCTTAAATTTTTAGATGAGACTTCAAGAAATAGGAGAGGGAGGATATAAACATGAAAATAACTGGGCTATTAAGTGTGGTAGAAAATCTAAACCCAGCGGCCAGGTAGAAGGACAACTCCAGATAATCGGATATGTCTTAGAATATGGAATTTCCAAGTGGTATGGCGGAAGAGGGGTAGTGTGGGAAGGGGTTTAAAATGTCCAAAATTAATAAAAACAACTTCTTCTTAGGGTAGTAGAAAGCTGAAGTTCGGGAAGACTGCAAAGGGAACATTTAAAATAACCAGAAGAGTCTCAATATGTTAAATGGGACCCCTAAAATAATGAAACAAGGGAGGTATAAAAAATATTTTAAGTTGAATAAAAAATTTAAATTTGCCAGAAATGTAGGAGGACCCCTTCATATAACTAAATAAATAAATGGTATGGCACACCGCGCACTAACATTCTCCCTCTTTTATTTTAAAATAAACATTTATTAAAAACTCGTAGAATTTGCGAAACGAAATAATATCTCTATACATTGTTGTAGAAACACTCCATCAAAGATCATAAATGAAATAGTATACATTGTTACTTACTTACTCTATGGCATTAGGAACTAGGAACACTGTTTGTCCATCAAGAAGCATTAGAATCAAATTCATTTTCTAATACCTGAATATAAAGTATATATATTTGCTTATAGCTCACACGTTATTGGTTTTATAAAAATATATTTTAGATAAAATTTTTTTATCTTTTATAGTGCCATAACTTTACAATGATAAGTTATTTCGTATCTCAAATATTCTCGAAGAAATGATGGAAATTGTAAAATTTTCCTCACGTAAAGTAGCCTAAAAGTCATTTTCATGACAACACGAGAGTTGCCATCTGTTTATAATAATAAAGAGTGTCTGATATAAAATTTAATCAAAATCTTTAATGCTAATTTTGAGAAAATCATTTTTTTAAATCTTTTTGCCCTTTAATAAACTACCTTTAAATCTAGCTTCAGATATCTAATTCCAAAAACCTCTCGTGACAACCCTATGAAAACCCCAGATACCAAGATTCAACCCAATCGGTAAAATAGTTTCGGCTCTAACCTGAGGTACAGACAGACAGATGGCATTGCTAAAACAACTTTTTAGTTTTCAGGGGGTCATGAAAGGTCAACATTTATCAAAATCTTGAGTTCAATTTTTTTTGACGATCACAACACTCTCTCTCCGAAGTATCGAGAGAAAGTAATATTGAAGTTTCTTAACAATGAAGTGACATGATAGTATAAGTTTAGGGGAAAGTTAAAGGGGGTGCAATGTTTCAACCACATAGGAGGGTGGTGGAGGAGAAAGGGGGTTAAACCAAATCAAGTTCTGTCACTGGGCCACGTTTCCATATTTTCGAGTGCATTTTTGAATTTTTTCTAGTTTGTTTTTTCCTTGTAAAATTAAATGAGAAAACCATCCGAAATCATTTCAAATGAGGTCAAGCAAGAATCGACCCCAAGGTCAAATGAAGTGTCGAGCGTTGTTTCGCGCCCTTTTCCGCCTAAACACAAGTGGAAATATTATAAGTGCATAGTAATCATCTTATTATAATTTTGCTTTACGAAGGAGGGGCTGTGTTCTGTGGTTAGACTGAATCGCCAGTAAAAGGAAAATCTTTGTTCTAATCCCGGTCGCATGTATTGAGGGTATTTTTATTTAAATTGTGTCTCAATATCCCTCCACTCAAATATTTTGATCATCTAATAATAATCTAATAATTAACTTATGCTAAATATCCAGATCTTATCTATGGCGCTCCCTATTTTATCTCATATTTTAGAATGTTTTATAAAATGTTATAATTATTATTAGTGATAATTTTGATAGATATTTATAATATATATCAAAATTGACAGCTTCAAATAATATGACTTGACGTATGAATACGTGAAAGTAGATCTAGTAGCTTACTAATTGTCAGATAATAAAAAAGGTATTTCCTACTAAAATTGGACTGTAGATGAATTTAACTTGTTTTGTCAGCAGAGGACACTGATGATGAAGAGGGGGAGGGGCTGGACCGTGATGACGTCACCAGCAGCACGTACCCTCAGCAGCGACTGCTGGAAGGCACAGAACCTCTGGACACCGGCGGCAAGGGCCGGAAACCACGCAGGAGGCGGACCGCCTTCACGCATGCGCAGCTCGCCTACCTGGAGCGCAAGTTCCGCTGCCAAAAGTACCTGTCCGTGGCTGACCGCAGTGACGTTGCTGACGCCCTCAACCTGTCGGAGACTCAGGTCAAGACGTGGTACCAGAACAGGAGGTCAGTCACCACCGCCCGAACAAATGTGCCACCGCTGTAGACTTTGGGTTAGATAATCGGACGTCTGCCAATCCCCTATTCGACCTGAGTTGATTTTTATTGGTAATCTGGGAGCTTGGTTGACTCCCGATATTATGGTAACGGCTCCTAATATGAGACCCTTTTTTTCTCAGGCTTGTATTTTTTATATAGCCGGTATTAAAAGACAAAAAATAGATATAAGAACAAACAATCAAATAAGTTTTAAGAAACAGAATTGTAAATATTTTGAACATGAATATGTTTTTATTTATTTCGTAAGATCCAAATTTAGTCAAAATAATGGGTATAAAAAGTGGGCTCCTAATATGAGAACCTTATTTATTCGCCTTTTTTACGACACTGAGGACTCACAAATTGTAGGTCAGTGCCCCCACAATGTTAATGAGTCCATCGACAGCACACCGTGCATTATTGTGTCCACTGTTCTCCCTGTTTATCTTCTGAAAATACGCACCCACAGGAGATACATTTCACATCAATTTCTTCTTCATCAGAGTTATCTGACTGGATAAAGTCTTACAATCATCGCTCTTAGATTCCATCAATTTTTTCTTGCATTCGTCATTAGATATACTTTTCTTAGTAAAGAGGTTTCACGTTGAACTGGATTTGTGGTGAACTCATGCTTCTTTCCTCTTTTTTTTTTAGCAGTGATTCTTCTAAAACTTTTCTCAAGGTCGGTTTTGTAAGGTGAAGAGGTGATTACACAAGCAATATCACTTCTTGGACCTTGATTTGCCGTTTACATTGCTGGAAGCTGATGAATGTCACGCGGTGATACAGTAGTACTTTTTGCTCCTGCTGATTTGCAATACCATCAGGATTAGTTTTTTCTTGTTGACGATGAATGTTGAAGTAATAATCTCAATAAATTCATATATTTAAAGGAAACAAACCAGTCCTTCGGAATGCTTTGACTGATATTTCCATGGTTGTTGCTCGGTTGTAAGCAGCACAGAACAGCTTTGCAACCAGAAATGGTGTTACTACATGATTAGGGGTATTTCTTAAAAAAAAAAAACCTCTATTACCTTAGAATAGTACATTTAATATATATTCAAATATTTAACGGCAACAAACAGTTAACATAACAATATGTCTTAACGTAATATTAATTTACCAGCAGGAGCTCCTAATATGAGCCTTTATCCTATTAGGTTACGCTTGGGGTCTCATATTAGGAGATAGCCAACATGTGAACAAGGTATGTTTTTTAGGCTAGATCTTACACAGGAAAAAGTTTAACAGGCATGCATTGAATTCTTCTCTTAATTGTTCTTAATTGTTAATCACGATTACTCAAGTTAAAAATAATTTAACTTCCCTTTGTTAGAATAATTTGTCCGTGAAAATAGTTCCTCTAAAACTTACTATTATTATTATTATTATTATTATTATTATTATTATTATTAGCACCGCGTCTTGCTACCCGTTCGGGTTTTACGCACTTACGCTAATGTGTAATGGTAGGGTGATTGTGATATGAAATGGGGGACCTACAGTTTAACGTGGAATCCGAACCACGGTGGAGGACTGTCATTCCCCACATTCACAAGATGTTTTGTCAGAGGTGAAGGAAGGGTTCGGTAATCATATAAATCTGTGCCGGGACTGAGGATTGAACCCCAGACCCCAGCACAGAAGTCCGACACCTTACCCCTAGACCACCAGGTCACCCCTCCAAAACTTGATTGAAAACAAATCAAGAAAACCTTTACCACACTAATATAATTTTTTTTCTGGGCAATGGCAATAACACATACGGGGGAAAGCATGGTGAGCATCAAGTTCCAATAGTCTTTGCTAGAGCACATCACCTCACGGGGAGGAAACACTGGGGTCTCATATTAGGGGATGGTCTCATATTTGGTACTTTTACCTTATATACTATAAAATATAAGGGCATAAATCACCCATTTGAGCTAAACTGTAAATTGAATTCGCATACTGGGAGCTTGGTTAGCTCCCGAGATAATACTATAAATACGGGCCTTTGTCACCTTTGGAGTGGAAGTTGGGGTGTTTAATTATAACAGGGTGCAACGGGAGGAGTTTTCATATGTGACTTATACTATGGTCTTTCCCATCATCTTTCCATGTTAATTCGGGTGAATCTTCTCCTAAAGTAAGGATGGGAGGCCGGAAACGAGGCTGAGTATTGTTTGAATGTTTGCGTAGATTAGGGACAGATTTATATTCATATTGAGTACGTTTCTAGTGTGCCGATGAGAGGGGGTGGGGCTGGGGGTGAGGGGCAGCCAGGGGTCACAGTCTCGGGGCCCGGCCTGGCAGACCCTATTGTTTACTTAATTTTTACTCAAATACAAAATGAACTAATTTTTAACTCCTCAGAAATGCTATTGGTTTTAGGGAATACGAAAATCTACATTTTGTTTAAGTCAACAAACAGCTTATGTTATATTTTTGCGTTGATTACTGTGCGATCGGCGAATGTTTATTTTTGTCTGAATTATTCGGTGATCGACAGTGACGATAGTGATGACGGTGACGTTATCGAAGTGCACGGGTGTCGCTCACGGGCCCGGAAGCAACTACTAGTCTACTAATGGCCAGAAAAGAAATTTTTTAATTTATGTACGTAAAATGATATATTTTTAAGAACATTTGGCAATAATTACTTTAATGTGATGTCTTTTTATACTTAAAATATTAGATATTATGCTTTTGAATGTAATTAAACTTTATTACGTCATGCTTTTATAGTTAAACTAAATATATAATATTTTTAGTTTTTTTAACCTTAAGTTTATCATTTCAAAATAAGTATACAATTTACTTATGAAATAGGACAGATCGCATCTATCTGGATTTTTTTTAAATGTTTTTATTTTCAAGTGAAAAGTCAAAGTCAACCGTTTTATAATAATTATGCTTATTGATATCCTTTGTCCTTTGTATTGTGAGTCCATATGTTTCTATTACGTCTGTGTAACTCATATTTGCTAAAAGTATTTTAAAGTATGATTTGAATTTTTGAATTTGTCCTTGGAGCCCGTGATTTCTCTCCACGGCCCTGCCCTCGATATAATAAAAAAAAAAATCTAGCCTCATTCTTGCATAACGCCCTAAAACTCCACTAATACTACTCAATAAACACCCAGCCCATGGGAGTCGTTAGCTATACATTTGCTGGGGGTGGGGGAACATAATTTTTTTTGTTGGAAACTAATGTCATTGTTACTTTGTTTTAGTACGTCGTCACATTAAAATACATCATGCACGCAAAAGCTAATTGTAAGAAAGAAATTAAGTCAAAACCCACAAAACAAATGAATTTATATTAAAAAAATATCCTATTTGATAAGAAACAATAACAAAAAAAATTAACATTACCATTAGGATGGAAATGGTTCAAAAGTCCATCTTTTTAACTCAGACCGGGAGCCCAATGTTGCAACTACTTTCCTAGTATTTAATTATTTGTTGGGTCCAAGATATAATTGTGAACATAACAGAGAGCAACGTGGTTCAGTCTCTTTTCAGTCATTGTGGAACGCAAATATGTCTTCAGCCGTTTGAGAGAGCTGAAACTTCTCTGTCTCACAAGACGAGCTGGGTAAAACCAGCAGCAGCTGAACAAGATGCTCTACATCTGAATTATTTTTTTAAATTCTGGTGTCATTTGTTTGAAACATTTCACAGCATCTTCCACACAGGAAACACAATATTTTGATAAAAACATCTTAAATTCCACTTGCAATGATGATGTGTCTATCTATTGATATCAGAACTGTTTTTCTCTAGTCAGTAGTACTTGTTGAAGTGTCAGGTGTTTCTTTATTTGAAACTATTGCATTATTTTTGGGGACGTGGGAGGAATGAGATAGACATCTAACTACTAAGTCATAATTCATAATATAAGATTATTATGTTATTATTCATGGCGATTTAATAGGCCTATAAGGTATGGTACAAATTGCATCATACTTCAAAAGTGATATTTATTGTTATTACTGTGGAATATAAAAAAAATCTAAGGAAATAGAGAACAACTCAACCTTTTCATAACCCGCTTCGATGACCACATGGTCTAAATCGAAACACTCGCAATAGACTAAACTGCCGGTGACAAGAAGATCGGGGTTCAAACCTCAGTCGGTTGTTTTTTCCTAAACGGGTTTCCACTTTCCCTCCATGCAAATTCGTGTACACTTTCTTTAAATTCAACCTTCCACGTCCCTAACACATTATCTTAATTAGTACATAAGCGTACAACCAGAACAGGTAGTAAGACGCGGTGCTAAAAAAAAGTTCGTATAGAAAAAGCATTAAAACACTTATATTTTAATTATATTTCCTGACTTTCGATCCTAATACCAAATGGTATCGACACGTTTCTTCCAACAATACAAATTAGAAAAGTGTCTCTTGAGTCCATCCCAATTGTCTCGGTGTTCCAGGACTAAATGGAAGCGTCAGAACCAACTCCGTTTGGAGCAACTGAGACAGCAGGCGACGGTTGAGAAGGAACTGATGAACCATCATCATCACGTGCACCCGACCAGCCAATCAGAAGCCACCTGTTGCCCTCCTTACCAATCCCCAGCGGCCACGTGTAGCTTCCTCACCACCGCCGCGGCGATCTTCAGGAACGTGTCCTACGTACACGGGTGTCAACTCTAGGCTGACGGACAATACAAGCTCTTGTTGTAAATAGTTCTCTTCACAAAGAGAGAGAGAGAGAGTGTGTGAAATACGATGATGAGACAGGAGACAATTCATGTAGGGATTGGCGCACTTTTATCTTTTTATTATTAGCACCGCGTCTTAATACCCGTTCGGGTTATACGCACTTACGCTAATGTGTAATGGTAGGGTGATTGTGAGATGAAATGGAGGACCCACAGTTTAACGTGGAATCCGAACCACGGTGGAGGCCTGGCATTCCTCACATTCACAAGTTGTGATTAATACACGTCTTGTCAGAGGTAAAGTAAGGGTTTGGTAATCAGATAAATCTGTGCCAAGACCAAGGATTGAACCCCGGAACCCCAGCATAGAGGTTCGACACCTTATCCCTAGACCACCAGGTCACCTACTTTTATCTCAATCTTAGCCCAGCTAAGAAAGGAACAATTTATCTTAGTTCATAATAATGGTGACGTGTCTGAGTTACATCGATCTGTAGCTCAGTTTGTGGAAATATCAGCCTGTACTAATGTACCGTTGCCCAGAGGACACCCTGATGTACAATAGTAAGCTTACATCCTTTTCGGGGAGGCTCTTTCCATGTGACGATGAGATGAGGTGACGGTGATAGTGAGTATGACGGAGTAGATCCAATGAAGATCTTAGCCTAACTTAAGCCTAATTCACCAAATCCTTATGACCATGGGAGCTATTACCCTTTTAAGAAAAATCCCTCGGGTACCAGGTATCAGAATGTGGGTTTATAAGGACTACATTACAATAAATCAATTATAAACAAATAATTGCGCCTTTCGATACCGGGGAGTGTGAGAGGTTAAGGAGGGAAGTACTGCACACGAGTAAAAATATAAAAACAAAAATATCGATTAAAAAAGTATCAGTATCGAAATGAAAATATCAATATTGATAAACTCTCGACGTTTTTTCCACATCCCTAACTAAAAATACTTTTAAATATTCAAACACGTCAAATCATGTGATCTTTGGCTGTCACTTTTGATCAATAACAACAAATATTGATCATTTTAAAAAAAATAACAAAATTACATTTTGTCAATGCTAGGAACAAAAATATGTTCCTATATGTTCTAAAAGAATAACAACCATTTAGGAAATTGACACACCAGTACACATGGACGGGATTCGATCCCCATCACCGTAATACCAAACAAAATGAGTCCATTGTATTTATCCGCGTGCTCACTGGTGCGGATAATATAATTATTATCATTAGATACAATTTGTAAAAATAGGCCTATAGATTTGCCATAAAGCATGGTTACAATTCCCCAAAGTTATTCGTTGTAAAATCATTCAAGGTTTAAATTTCAATTCCAAATATAATTACGTTATTAATAGTTTGATATTTATTTGTCATCTTTTAAATAATATATAGAATAATTAATATATTTTTAGTACCGCGCCTTAGATCTACTATCAGCTCGGGTTATACGCTTATGGTTTTAGGGATTAGGAAGATTATATTTAGATGAAGTGTACCCAAATTTGCATGGAGAGAGAGTGAAAACCTGTTTTGAAAAAAACCTCAGTACGCCTGACAAAGATTTGAACCTCGATATCCCCACTATAGGCATTATAGTGTAATGCGAGGTTAGCGTCTTAGACCATGCGGCCACCGAAGTGAGTTTTAAACAAGGCTTATTCCATTATTTTTGAATTTGAATGATTTGTTGGACAGAGTATTTTATGACTTCTGAAAAGAAGGTGGGTTGATCTGGCAATTATAAATCTAGTAACAGAACATGTATTTGGAAAAAAACAAAAACACTGTCGTTCTTGTCCTTAAGTATAATATATAAAAATTGTCTTACTTTCATTTTTGAAGTCTGAGATATCAAAATTGAAAAATAAAAAAAATAAAAACACGTTAGTTAAAGTTAATCTTAATAGGTTAGTATTTTTTATAAATAACGTCTAGAGGTTCTAAGAAAAATACCACATATTTAAACAAGAGCCAATCAACAATTTTAAAATTCTCGAGATAAAAATTACCGAAAATTATTTAATCCTTGAAGAATAATTTGAAAGTGGTTCTAATCATAGAGAAATATTTAATTTTCTTTGCATTTCGAGACATGTTATTGAATTTCTTGTTAGTGGGTCCTGAAGAAAATACTTTATAAAAATCGTATCTAATTTTTTTCTTTTTTCTCTTTGAATTGATATTGTATTGTTTTCTCTATGGTTGTAAACCATGATGTGCAATGATTTAAAAGATATAAATAGATTGTCGTTTATTAATTATATATCTTTGAATGTGATTGAAAATAAATAAGTTTTACAGCGTAAGGTATTTGTGGTTTTCTCGTTGTTTTGTCGGAATAAAAAGGGAGAATTTGTTTTATTAACCTGATTATTATGTGAGTTTCACAATTTCTCGACTTAATGAAGGCAAGAGTCTTGAGGTAATAAAAGGACAAAAAAAAAAGATCATTCAATGTAAAGAGGTGCACGCAAAATATTAAAATCTCTTATGTGATAAGTTGTACAGTAAATAAGGCCATGTTGACCATTAAGGCCATTATAATGGTTTATGAAGAACATGCAAATAATTCCGCTAGAGGGCAGCACCTCCTTGTTCGGTATGCTCTGCTGAGTGATAAGAATCATCAACCATTATTTGGTCATTAGTGAGCATCAATGAAGAGAGGAAGAAATGTTTGTGACAGGAGCTAATTTCGCTGATACTACCACGTGGTTAATATATTTTTGTTTATAGCTGCGAGTACATTTTATGAAAATATAATGTGTTTTGTGTATCCTTAAAACGTATTTAATCTATTTTCAAAATATAAAAAGTGTTTTATAATAGCACCTCAGTTATGATTTTTATAAGTAAAAATTGAAAATAAAACTATGTAGCCCTGTAAGTCCAAGAGTTGGATTATTAATTATTTTTTTTGCTTTAACAATTTTTAATATTTTTTTATATATAATATTTGTTCTTAGATTCTATAAATGGCGCCAAAAAGTTATTTTTTCCTTAATGTGTATTAATAGATTCTAAAAATGGCGCCAAAAGTTATTTTGGTTTTCTTTATGTATGTCCTCAGTTATTAAAAAATGTTGCCAAAAAGGAGAGGTCTCTGAATCGAAGAACAATAGATTTAATTTTGTTTCTTTAGTAAAATATTTTTCATGCAATCGTTTGTTTCATTAATTTATGACTTTAATACCCTTGAACTGCTCCAAAATTATTTTTAAAAAAAACATGGTCATAATAAGGCAATTATTAACAACCAATAACTAAATTTTCCACCAAAGCTTTGTATTTTCCTCTTCCCCATGAATAACTCTGTAAGTACGTTTAATTTTAAAACGATTGATCCAGCACCAATCAATTATCAACGATTCAATCCTTAGTATGGCCTTATTTGGCGCACTTACCTTAATCTAACAATCATAGGTTTATATTTTATACAACATGATTGTAGAACAGTATACTACCGCGGGATACTTGGTCTACAATGGGACTCCCTATTATAATCACCATCAATTTCATTGTTGATAATCTGTATTCTTAAAAATAAATTAGTATTCTTTGTTGTTTTCAAGGACTAACTTTTACATTGTATGTTTAATTTAAAACTCTGTGAAATATAGGCCTACTACAAGATACAACTTTAAAATAAAGATCACAATGAAATAGAGCAACTTGATCAAAAAATAAATAGTTTTCTAGAATATTTGACAAATTATCGATATTTTGATTTGTGCTAATTTTTCTACTCAAATGAAATCAACATTCTTTCAATTTGAAACTATGTTATAAAACGTATTTCTCTTTAATTAATGATATCAATATTAGTTTTGAAACAAATGTTATGCTTAAACACTTATTAAAATATATTTTAAAAGATAATATGAATCTAAGGTTCCAGTTTCGATTCCAAATTTGACTCCCATGTCCAGTATTAATTTAAAAAAAAGTATAATGTTAAATTAAAATTCACTTAAAATGTAATATGCATAATATTACAGTACAACAATACAAATACTAGCACAAGTTTATCTCAGTAGGTAATGTATATATTTATTAGACGGTCTCTGATGACGACATTGGTGAGCGGGCAGTTATAACAGTTGAGTCTTGCAAGCGAGCAAGGTGTCTTGTGTGTAGAGCACTTTCTCTGGAACTCAGCCGTCCACTGAGGCAGGTTTCCTTGACATTGGCTCTTTCCAGGAACACGATTTCACCTGAGTCTATATCTGCCACATATTATTTGAATTTATTAGTTCTTATATGTATAACTAGACAATCCCGCACGGCGTTGCCTATGACCTACTGTGTTATAAGATTTATATAAGGCCCTCACTTGCCCCCCCGCGATACCTGTGACCCACTGTAGTATAAGATTCATGTAAGCCCACCCCCCTCCCCATGGTGTCCGATTTCAAATGGAAACGTTATCTCTGAAACGTAATTCTAAGCCAAATTATATCAATAAATATAGCTATATTATACCTTGTGTAAAACTATCGAAATTTTTATGAGGAATAAATTAAATTTTCAAAATAAAATATAGCCTATGTTACTCACTGATAATGTAGCTTTATATTGGTGAAATAATTTTTAAAATCGGTACAGTAGTTTTTGAGTTTATCCATTACAAACAAAAAATCAAATCTTTCCTCTTTATAATATTAGTATAGATGATACTCTTATAAATAGGGCATTTTGAGTGTACGTGCTAATAGGTAGTTTAAGCACGTTACACAATTATTCATAATTTCCTCTACGCTAACATTATCAACAAATTATCGGTTAGCAACACACATATGATCTAAACTCCTTTTTTTTTTTGTGTCAAATTTTCAAAAAACCAGTCGTTAGCAAACTACCCTAAATTTAAGAGTTATAACAATAATTTTAAATATAGCTCTTGAGTTATAACTATATAACACCTAAATACCAAGTTTGAACAAAATCCATTAAACGTTTCGGCTGTAGCCCCAGGGACATGCAGATATGGGGCCGGAGAACTTTAAAAACAACATTTTTTTGGATTCGGATATGGCCTACATATAAAACGTCAAGACTCAGCATAATCTCGAGGTGGAAAATTTCCACGATTACAATACTGTCTCTTTATATGAGAAAGTAAAATAACAACATAATTTCGATAGAAAAGCTATTATTCCCTAAGTTTAGTAAGTAATGGACAAATCACAAGTTGAACTTGGGTTGTCTGGTAGGAAGAAATTATAATATGGCTTACAGCCCCTTACACACATTTCATTATAGGCTTACAAGACAGCAGAGAATGTAATAGAAACTATCAGCATTTCTGAAAAAACGAAATACAAATCATAAAATATTTGTCATAAAAAATTATAACTAATCAGATCAAATCTCTACACAACGCTTAAAAAAAATAGGCCTACTTAAATCTTTAAAACGTATAATAGAGCTATTTCAACCTGGACGGGAAAACATTGTTAAAACTATTTTGTGTTCCAGAAATTTAGTAGCAATCTTTAAAATATTTGTTTGGTTTTAATTTTTCTAAGTACGAGAGTTACTAAACATATTGTTGTGGAAATTGTTTTGCCTACCAAATTCACTTTGATTTTATTAAAATAGAAATCCAGTTTTTAACATTGGTTCCCACTACTCATAGTCCTTTTCATTTTAATCTCAAAGTTTTAAATTAACCTTCATCTACACAACTAAACTCTGAGACTTATAAATCGGTTTTAACAACACTGTTTTAGGTATAGCAAAACTTGTGTCGTTTTATCACACAAAACACAAGTACTCCCTATATCAAAACGGAGAAAAATCAAACACCCCAATCTCTAATAATATAAACAAAATATTTGGCCTCATGGCACAGGATAGACAATACACAGATCATGAAAACGTTATCTTCCAACATGAATACCTGCCGTGCATTGACTATAGATGACGCATCTATCGGTCATGTGGAAAACAATTTGTGTGATTGATTAAAACTTTTTGGTATAAATTATTGTAAGCCAAATAGCTCGTTCACAAAACCTAAGGCTGGGACCAATAATGGTTTAGATTTTGTTTTTTTTGATTGTTTTATTTTTACTTTTATTTAATTACATCTTAACCTTAAAACATTATTTTGGTATCGGTGTATTCTGGAGGAAGGTATATCAAATATAGCTTTCCTAGGTTAAAAACATAACATGTGAATGATAAAAGTTACCTCCCCTGCCACCCTACTATGGATGGTAGTTTTATTCTCTTTCCTCTTTCACCACTTGGTTATTTCTTGATGGATCACATAGCAAAGCTATTATATTTGATAACGACGATAATGACTGTTATAGCCGAGTCTAGATATCATATACTTTAAATTGAAAAATAACGCCTGGACACGGGAATCGAACCCGGGACCTTTGACTTATTCTACCAATGCCCTAACCACTGAGCTATCCAGCGAACGTCATATGTCCAGGGTCATAATTCACTCATATTTTAAGGGAGAGCTTGTGATGTACAGTACGTACGGAAATCGTCAGCTGCATATGAGTGATCAACAGCGATGTACGAAGGAGGAGGGTAACGAGGGGGATACATTCCCCCATATATAAAATAATCCAAATCATTATCTACCAACAAAAGAATAAACTGAAAACACACAGGGTGACAAACACAACTAACCAACTACGAAGCAAATAATTCTGAGGAGTATTACCAACTTTCAGTGTTCCTACCATTTCTTGACCACTACTCAAGCCAACTACAAGACAGGTTTTTGAACAATAAAAGTATCCTGAGCCAAATCGAAATTCTGTTGGCTTAGAATTTAGTTTGCGCATCTAAAGATGATGTCATTAACCAGTGGCCAGAAGATGTAAACGCATCACCTGTGTCATTTTACAACCAACTAAAAAATGTGGAGACGAAATTTTATCAATCAAAACATGAAGTCTAAGCCTTTGGATTTCATCGCTTCTTTGAAAAAACTGCAATGAAATTATTTTTCCACTTACACACAAACTGCTTAAGTTGTTTTCTGTAATACCAGTTACTACTGCGACACCAGCGCGTTAGTTTTCAACATGGCTTGTGTTAAAAACCTATCTGAGAATCATCATCGCAGGACACCGACATAATGGACTAGCGTTTATGTTTGATCATAAAATTATGGACATAAACCTTGATATGGTATTAGATGAAATGGCGGCAAAACCTCGTCCGTTAGTACTTCTGTAAACAGTGAGGTTCATATGGACTAGACTGATGGACAGGGCAGAAACAGTAAGTGTAGGCCTATTTGTGTAATGTTTGTTTCTCTGGATATTATTGTTAATTTATTTTGTTGGTTTTAAAAAGCCATTGTGTAGATATAACTTTTCCTGAATAATATTTTAAAATGTGTAGAATTTTTTTATTTGAAATTCTATCACTCCCTGAAATGAAATCCTGCGAATGCCCTTGGTGATCAATTAAGATCACGATCTATCGGACAACACAGCTATGTTCCACTCGGGAGTGCTTTATGCTGTCAATAGTACAATAAAAACTGTATGAACGCGCATATCACGATGGATTAGGCCTAAATAGCAAAGTTTTAATATTTGTTAAATACGGTTATAGCCTCATCTAAATATCTTGTATCTTAAATTGAAAAATATCACCTGATTATGGGAGTCGAACCCTGGACATAGACTGATGTCAGCTGGATAGAACACATTTGCAAGACGGGGGGTTATGGAAGAGTTTTTATTATATCCATTGAATCCATTGAATCCTTTGAATACATTACTCTACGAATCCGAATCTCTAAATTGAATTTTCATTTTACCCGCAAATATATCATTTGAATCCGGATATTGGAAAATATGATGAAATTACGAGGAATCAGAAAATATTAGTAAAATAAAACATTGTCTTTTTGTCATTGATCATAACAGTAAAACATTCAGCTAAGTGTTAAATTAATGTTCTGGGGTGTGGTTATTTAGTTTGTCCTATGGTTTTGTAGGGGATGACCCACCAATAAACAGTATTAAAGCTCTGAAAGTTTGAAACAAATTCCAATTCAAAATTATTAAAGCCAGCTCTAATTTTATATTCTTTCAAATCCTCGAATCTCGAATATCCTTAAGTATTAAGGAGCCCCGTTTTACGTTTTTAGTATCTTTGAACAGTAAAAAAACCCAGAGTTGACACGAAAGTAATCGACCAGGTGGTACCATGTTGATAACTTAATTGAGAACTAAATGCTTAGAAAAAATCTCAACCAAGATATAATAAAAATTTTCCAGGAATAGTGAAAATCATCACAACAACAAAAAAAGGGATAGGAAAAACGACATTGAAGGCATTTATCAAATGACAAAATCAATTTTTGTTTTTAAAGTTTGCTAAGGTTAATAGAACTGGATTAATCAATTAAAATTAATTTTTGGTTAGGATTACCAGTTTATGGATTGCCTTAAATTCTGATCCAAACAACGGATTTTTTTCTTTCATCCAAGATGATGACAGTTGCATCTACGGCCGAAACTTCGAATACTATTTTGAGCGAAGTTCATTTTGAAAACATAAGTTTTGATTCAAACATCATCCGCGAGGGCTTTAAAAACAAATTAGACTAATCAGTGTTCAGAAGATATTTTTTTTCCTTCCTTACAACCTGTTCGAATTATCCGCAAGTTGAATAGGGACATGGAAGACTTTTATTTAATGAAATGGACCAGAATCTGGGGACTTGTGGAAAACCTTTTCATACAAAAACATCATCAGCAAACCCAACCAGGATTCGAACTACTTCGTCCCCATCCCTGACAAACTAGACTATCCGAGTTCTACGCCTTATTTCGTGTGCACATCAATAAGATTTCGAGAAGCTATAATATTGACTACCTAGCCAGACGTATCAAGATTTCTTACCTAATTAAACTAGCTTACCATACTAATCGTCTTAACTTAGCTTCAAATAATTAGACTATCCTGACTTATAATCTCTATTTATATAAAAAGAAAAGTCCTGACTCTCTGACTGACTCGTCAACGCCCAACCCAAACCCTTGAGCCTAGAAAGCTGAAATTTTGCACAGAGGTTCCCTTTATGATGTAGACAAGGAATAAAACAGGATTGTTTTTAAAATTCTCACGTGTTATGGAATAAAGACTATTTATATTTTTGCTTTAAAGTTGCCTTATTTCCGTAACTATAGTTATTATAGACTTCAAATTTGACATGTAAGTAGGTAATTATAATCACTAATAACTATTTTCAGGATTTTTCGAAATTTCTACGGGATAGGGAATAAATATAGGCCTACATTAAAAATGTATGTTAATATAAGAAAACCTGAGATAGTTGACTTGTAAGTCATGATTTATCATATGAAAATAAAATCTATAGTGATAAAACGAAATGTGTGTTTGTGTGTGTGCGATGTCCGCTAAATCTACGGCACACAGAGATCTGAAATTTTTAACATAGGTGGATGGAAGGGGGTTTGAATGCATCTCAAAGCAGGATTTTTAAATTTTCAATTAGCTTTTTAATTAGGCTATTTTTAACAAATTTTTGAAGAAAATATTTTTAATCCTGTTTAGAATTAAGTTTCTGAGATAACGTTTCCATTTGAAATTGGGCATCATGGGGATAATTCTTATACCACAGTGGGTCACGGGCAACGCTGTGCGGGATTGCTAGTATTTTATAAAATACTAAGCCATTGTGATATTTAAACAATAACTTACTTTTGAATAATATAAAGTTTCAATAGTTTACACTTACTAAATTATTGTTTTCGTGGACGTTGATTGGGGCGAATGAAAAGAGTAAATTTCAAAAAAATTTGCTAAAGCTCACCTGAAAAGGCGATGATAACCGTACAATAGTTAATGCTTCTGCCTACTTAGCTAATGGTACCAAGTTCTATTTCATTGGTGAAATTGGGTATTCCCTTTTCATAGTGATGAAATAAGGGTCGGGGTACAGGGTGTTGTGTTTGTTCTATATTTAAGTTAGTTTGTAGGTTGTGAGTTGAATTGATCAGTACACGCTAGTTACAGAAACACAGATCCAAGAATATACGTATGCTAAGAAAAAATGCAATTTTAGTATGAATTCAATGTTGGTAGAGTGCGTGTCTGTGTTTAGTTGGTGCGAGTCTCACCAGTAACGCCACAGAGCGTCACACCCCGGGGATCCTCTTCTAAAGCAGCGCGCGCTCTCAAGTGGGTGATTGTGTAAGCTCGCCAACATGCTGGGGGCCACGGAATAATGATCCCCCCTCCTGCAGAGGTTAAACAAAAAGTTGACTCTCAAAAGAGGGACACAGTTTTCTTTAATGGCCGCTCCGTTAGTGGAATTTCTTTATGCTTGGCGACGTCCACACAAAAAAGAGAAGAGTCAAGGATCTGTTCCCATTATATTTGAAAAACCCCCGGAGCCCCATTATACGAACCACTTGGGGCAAAAACCCACTCTTATTCTCTGGTATTCAGGTTGTGTAGGCCCGTGCACGCCCTCGTAATTGACGCTGAAAAGTGCACGGCGGGATGATGTGCGCGCGCACGTAATCTTCGAGGACTGTTTGATATTATACGGGGGAATGAAGGAACACATCTTCAACCCAGGAGGAAAGGGGGATGGATAATCATTTGCTGACGTGTAACCACATAAAAGGAAAAACAAAACGCGGTAACTGCGGGGAAAAATAAGAGAAGAAATTCTTTCTTTTTTCCGTACACCATTCAGATGTAATTTCTTGTTCGTGACAACTTTATTGAATGTCATTCGTTTTATCTTCCTGTAGGAGCTTTAGTTTTATTACACCAGTATAAAATAAAAAATATAGTTCAAGTTAGTAGATAGTAGTAAGTTCAAGCTTTTAGGATGAAATTATGTTATATAATGGAACTAATGCTAGACGTACTTTGTTAAGTTTCTCTCCAAAGGAAATGTGATTTGATACATATTTGTCAACAATGTCTGAGTCATCTCACGTGATGTGTGACGTGAGTCTATAATATTAGTGTATTTATTATAATTAACATTTCTAAAAACAAAAGTTAAACTTATTGTGAAGATATCACCATTGAAAACGCTCTTTTATTCCACATATTATCTGTAAAATATATCATCTTCAATTCAAACCTAATTATTTACAGATTCATTAATTATATTTAAACTACCTTAGGATTTATTATTTGAGAGGTTGTTTGTAAGAATAGATTGTAGTTTGTAAACTAAAAGCATTCAAATTTAGCAATAAAAATGATTCTTTTCATCATCACGTTCTACTACCTTTACAGGATTTTCGCATACATGATAATTACTTTAATGGGGTAGAGATGAAGAGGTAAACATTTTATAGGTATTCTACTCGCATTTGAGCTAAAGGAGAGTGGGAGACCATTTAGGAAAAAAATCACCCTCAGTAGATCCAACTGGAATTCGAACCCCAATCTCCCCGTCATCAGTTGGTCAGTCTAACACGAGAGCGACGCCTTAAACCATTTGGTTACTGAAGCGGATCAAATTATTGACGATAAATTAAAATTGTAATTGGTACTAAACATGTAAAGTATTTATAATAAACACTAATTATTTTATAACAATCAATGTGGTAGTTTAAAATGAGCTGAATAGTACCAATGTCCAGTTTTATTTGCATCAAATATCACTGTAACGATAACATTTACTCGCATGAGTTTGTGTGACTTGTGAAAGTTGAAAATCAAAGAGCAGCAAATAATGTGATGAGTGGATTTTTTTTTTAATTACAGGTAAAAATTCTAGAATATTTTGTATTATAAAATAAAGTATTTGAGAGAGAGAGAGATTTTTAATTGAAAACTATTTAATTTGTGCATCTTATCATGATTACTGATTACGAATTTAACTTTGTAGGAAAATTTACAATTATTTAAGGGCTACTAAACAGGATTTTATTTAAATAGGGTCAATAGTATAAGATACATCTTGTTTGTAGTCTAAACGTCATTTTCACTAGAGAAATGAATTTTTTTACGCATTTACTTTCTTATGCACACGAAGTATAGATAAATATTGTGATAGCTAAAACCAATATATTAAGCTTTTAACGTCAAGAATATTTATACATTTTAAATTGTTGTCTGTGATAAGTCTATTATTGGGAATGCAATCTATTTAGTTCTTGGATTCGAAACCATGTACACCATAGCGATTAAATCGTGTTTCTTTCATTTTTAATTTAATATATTCTTATATTCTTTTATTATGAATGTTAGGACATTCAAACTAAGGGGGTTTTACTCAATGTGAAGGTAATATAAGGTAGTGCCAGATTAGGAAAGGCATCTGATTGGCTGAACTTATGACGTCACTCAATACATATGCAATCGCCTTACATACACAAAGCTATATAGAAGACGAACTAAGTGGCTTAAATTCAGGTAACATTTTGTAGATAAATAAACCTTTAAAATCCACAACAATGTCCAATAATCGTCATTACTCAACTTATTTAATGAAATATGTATTTGCGGCTGTTTTATTAATAAAATATAACTACTCTGTAATGGATGACCTAAACAATGACGTAATAAAATTCCTCCAAGGGGTGCTACCTAGACCTATATTTTCTCTTTTAATTGGTTTTACCTATATTGACAAAATATAAAGTGAGTTTATCGGAGATAGTTCAAATAATTTTTATAGAAGGTAATATTTAACATAATATTAGACCAATATATTTCAAAGGTTCCAAATATAAAATCCATTTATTTTAATATTTATAAACTTCTAGAGCCAAAACATTTTTTTTCAGCTTTGATATATATATAATATATATTATATATGATATATTAAAAATTATATATACTATATATGTATCATGATATATATATATGATATATAAATTTGTGTGTGTAGTACATTTTAGCAATATACATGAATAAATGCACAACAAAGGAATTTTCCCTACTAAACACAAACATTATCTAAATAAATATAAGAACAATTTTGATAAAAATTCACCAATGTTCAGGTATAGGACAAATAAAATTACAATTGTCAAAACTCCTTCAAAATAAAAATATTACAGTCTTTATTTTATCTTTTTTTATGAAACCACATTTCTCTAAGGCTTCATTTTTAAAAATAACAATAATTATATGGCATTATATAGAAATTCTTGTAAACATATATGAGTAAAGAAAGTGATATGTTTTTAATTGGAAGTAGTTTATGGATAAAATCAAGTTTTCCTAACGTAATTTTCCCAATGATTTTTCTTTTCTTTATTAGCTATATTTAACTTTTTTCTCATACATTTTGTTAAATAAACTATAACTTATATTTTGACCTCCTCTTAGTCTAGTGGTAAGAATTTTTGGATACAGATCCTGAGGTACAGATTCAATCCCCGACGCTTTTAGATTTTCTGTGAATCAGCGGGTCTAGAACTGGGTCAACTCAGCTCATAATTGAGGATCTACTTGAGTTGAAAAGTTGTGTCTTCTGTCTATAAAACTGAGATTAACGGCTAGAGGGATCGTTGTACTGACCATATGACACGCAAACTTTGGCACTATCTTCGTCAGCATGCAGCGGCCGCTCGTTCGATATAGCTCGCTTGTGGGTTGACACCATGGTTTTTTTTATTTTTCTAAGCTATATATTATTTTGGCTTATCCAGAAACTATTGTTCAGTCTTTTATTCTCTACTCGTATTACTAAATGAGGAATTATTTATTGTATAACAATGATACATTAAAAATTAATAATATAATACGTATTTATGACATTAAATTGTATTTAGTTAGCTTTACATTTTCTAAACTTAATTCTATATTGAGCTATAGAATCTTGAAATCTCTATAAGTGCTTTTTTTTGTATATGTGTGAACAACGTCTTAGTACCTATCCGGACTATTCGAATTTTTGTACTTGTTTTTATTTTGAGTATTTAACGTGCACTTTCTGAACTGACTGAGTGTATCAGCACACGATAATTTCTATGAGCGAGAGCGAAAGAGCCTACCAATTTTGCCGGAAAGGTATTTTCAGATACTTTCCAGGAATCTTTTACAAGCCACAATCATATGGGGCCGGTGGATTTACTTCCCCTCCGAAGGAAGTTGTGCTACAGATTTTTATCGCCCAATAAAAATCCGTCGACCCCGTTCGGATTTGAACCCACATACATCGCGTCCTGAGGCGAGCACTTTAGCCCAAGATCACCGAGATCAACAATTTTTATATTAAAGATAGTAATGAGTAAGTATCATTTGAAGAAAGTGCACCCACATTCGCTTTGAAATAATGTGAGAAGTTATTTAGTAAAGAAACACCTGAATACATCCGGCCAGGATTCGAACCATTACCTCCCATTCAGCGACAAACCAGACCAAATCGAGCTTGATATTTTGGACCTCATTTTCATTAGTGTGGTTGTGTCTAACTTTCAAATCCTTAGGCTCGATACGGTGCTAGAGGAAAATGAACAATATAAACTGAAGCTGCCATGTTGAAATCCTCCGACAATTTCAAAAGTCATGCATGGCTAAAAACCTACAGTTAAATTTTCCTAGGAAAGGCCTTATCTGACAGCCAGAAAAGTTATTTATCTACTTTCACGTATTTATAATACGTCAAGTAATGTTATCTGTACATTCACTTCGGTGGCCGCCTGGTCTAACGCGCTACTCTCGCTGTAGGCTAGACTGCCAACGTCGAGGAGATCGAGGTTCGAATCTCGGTCAGGTGTACTGAGGGTGGTTTTGGCCAAAATGGTTTTCCACTATCCCTCCACGCAAACGTGGGTACATTTCCTATAAATATAACCTTTCTAATCTCTAAAGTCATTTAGCGGAGTAATTATATAAGCGTAGGGTCTATAACCCAAACGAATAGTAAGACGCGGTGCTAATAAAATAAATTATCTGCAGCGGTAACTTTTGTTAAATATTATTAATACTATATAATAATACTAATATTAGTAAAATGTGGTCAATTTTGGCATCAATTAAAGTTTGTATCTTCTAAAAGGTTTTCATATGAAATTTGGATTGCTATTTTGGCTGTATTCAATATTTATGCTTGATATGACGGTCTTTGTTAACAAAACACTTCCTAATTGTTGAGGTAGTAAG